>JAVCKT010027094.1:0-27056 GCA_032273925.1 Rhynchotus rufescens | reverse complement strand
GCGGGACCCCGCCGCGCTCCCCGCGCGGGCGCCTCGTCGCCGTTCGCCGCGTTTCTGCCCCTCCGGCTGCGCTGTCGAGGCCGGTCCGCGCAGAGGCAGGCGGCCGTGTCCCCGCTCGGGGCCGCCGCGCCCGGAGCATCCCGCTGGGGTCCGGGGTCGCTGCCTTCGGTTCCGTGTGAAATCCCCAGGTCTTGGGCAAGGGAGGGAAAAGGCAGGGAAAAAAAAAAAAAAAAGAGGAGACTTTAAACTTCCTGTGGTGTTTTGCCGTGGGAAACTGGCGGATGCTGAGAAATAATTCTGAGCAGCCAAAGGGGCTGGTTTTAAATGGGCATCTTTTTGTTTCCAAGACGTCTGCTCATCCCCGCCGCGAGCACCTCTGGACGAGGTAGGTACCGGGGAGGCTTCGGTGGCGGAGAGCTCTTTGCCCTTTGATTTCAGGCAGATACCAGTAAAATGGTGCCGGGAGATTGAGTCCATAGTTTCCCTCTTTTCTCCTTAAAATTATCACGAGTGTTGTTTTCTGCATGACAGTAAATGGATGTGCTAACAGTTTTCTTCTTTCGGAAGGAAAAGAGGTGCCACATAGCAAAAATGCTCCTTCTTGGCTATTTGTAAGTTTTTAAAAAATATAGTGTGACTTTTTTAACATGTTAGAGGTTCAATAGTGTATCTTTTTTAAAGAAAAAAAAAAGAAAAAATATTTTCTTCAGATGATCTGTCCTCTTGTTTTCATTGTTATTGTTCACCTTTTCTTGAAGCAATATAGCGTGCTCTGCTAGGGGTGGCTGTGCTGCTCACATGCATCGGCATCATGCAAAGGACCACAGGGCTGGTTAAGATAGTATTTAATGATAAAATGTGCCACACGGTAAAAATTAGGTTACAGAAGTTAATTCTTTTTGGATTAACACCTACTACCAACTGCTAACACAGGTTTTCCCTTTGCGAGAAAGAAAAAAGAATCTCCGACTATAAGGGGAATATTTATTGTGCAGAGAGTTTATTAAATTAACGAGGGGGGGGAAAAGGGCATATAACGTCTTTAAATAGTTTGAATGATGAATGTGTAATCCCTGATTTGCTCAAGGTTAAAATTAGTTTTGTAGCAGCCGGGAACATCCTTGCTTTATTATACATTGGTCTCTGGAATGAGATGCAGAGCCATTTGAATAAAAACATTTAAACCTAGAATTGATGAAAGCAATAATTGTTGGATGGAGCTAGCGGGCATCTCTTGCCCGTGGAGGGGAGCACAGAAGAAGTTGGCTGGGTAAAAAAAATCAATCTTTTGCTATGAATTTGCCTCATAAGCCATTCAATAACACCTGAAAGCGCAGGACTTAAATAAAATCACCTACAAAATTCACGATGGAAGCAAAGCCAGGCTATGAGGTGGTGAGGATGAGGCTGGTGGGTGCCTTTGCCCCTGGCTGTGGTTCTTGGGTGAGTGGTGTGAGCTGGAGTGTATGGAAGAGCTCGTTGTGGGCATCCACGCGCCGCTGAAGCACCGGCAGGGCTTAGCCAACGCAAGGCTCTCTTTCTCTCTCCATCCTCGTGGGTTTCTGATTGGGCAACAGAAGTTTAGGAAGGGCATAACTTTCTTTTGGATCGTTTCTGACTTTGGTCCTTGTGTCTCTTTAATGTGACCATCCCGAATGCCTTGCAAACTGTGACTCTGCTGAGGTTTTTGGTGTTGGAAGTGCAGTTCTTTAGGGAAGCAGAACTTGTGGCTCTCCTTCCTTCCGAGCAGACGTTGCTGAGGAGTAGACATAGGTGAGAAGAGCCCAGTAAGAACCCAAACCATTATATGTGCTTAAAGTTGCCTAATAACTTTATAAATAAGCTGTCACTCCTGATTCTACAGGTCTGGTCCATGCACAGTCTTCCCCGCACCTCATTTCCCAACGTTCACATGTTCTAAGAGATATTACTTCTCAGGCAGAAACTTTGTGCCCTCCCTTTAATCACTCAATCAGATCTTGGCATCTGCAGAATTCATTTCTGTCCACAGTGCTTTCCCTTCATTTCTGTGCGTATGTCTATATTGGCTTTATCTTATTCTCCTCATGAAACAGTAAATGATTTTTAGATGCATTTGGCTGCAATTTTCCAAATAGTTGAGGCCATCTAAGATGATGAATGTTCTACGGAATCACTCATCGACGATTTAAGTGAGAATTTGGAGATTTTTCTCGACTGGAGCAGCAAATTTTCGCAGTCAGCTGCTGATTTAAAATATGTACTGCGGGCGACCCTAACACTGGGATTTGGCCAAGTTCAAAGCAGCTGTGCAGATGGACACAGAAGACAGAAGGCCGAGGGAAATAGACCCTTTTAATCATAACAAGGCTGCTCTTGTTTTCCTGTCTATAGTGGAGATGCATGCCAGCCCCTTGTACTTAAAAGCAAGCTTGCAAATGTGCCAGAACAGGCAGCGATAGCATTTGTTATTAATGCAAAGCTAAAATGTGACAACCTGTCTCCTCAGTATTGCTCTTTACATCTCCATCTCTAGAGTGACACGGAGCGGGTGCAGAAGGTGCATGTCTAATTGCTGCTACTGGTGGGATCTGAATTCCACCCCCCCAGAACTGGAGCTCTTTCAAACTCCGTGGCTTTGTTGATGGTCATTGAAACCAGCAGTGACCTGTCCTTTTGAACTGGTTGCAATGACTTATAAATCAATTTCTCATTAGAAAGAACTTTTTTTCCCCCCCCCCTGCTTCCTGAAGGTGCCATTGTTACCCATGAAAAATGATTTGGTTGGCAACATAAGGTTGGACCACGTTTTAGTATGACGCCTGTGCCTCACGCAGGGGCAATATGAATATGCACATTGCAAGCCCAGTTCTGCCTCTCTTGAGTGGGAACACTTTCTTTTTTTTTTTTTGAGCAAGCTACCCACATTCAAAGTACAGATAAAATAGATATTTCCCTCTTGCGTTAGTTAATAAAATGCCATTTGCCAGGCTGTTAATGAAGCTGTATAATGCTTTATACATTTCAGATTTTGTCTTTAATCTGTAGGTTGAGAGCATATGTCATCAATTTTTACCCGATCCTGTGTTTCCCCGACCCCATATCTAAAATACATGTTTTTATGGCAATTGTATAATCTCCCTGAGAAAAGCATGTTTACTCACTAAAAAGTACTGAACAGAAGCAGTTAATTAGGGAATACTCTAAATTCAGCTTTGGCCCTTGCTGGAATAATTTTCATAGTTGCATTTTAGGAAACCTTTCCAAGTTTGTTCTTGGGCTCAGCCCCTTCCCTCTCCCCTTTTTGGTAAAAATGAGAAATGGGCTTGCTGCTCTAAAGAACCATTATATTTAGGCAGTCTTGGTTCTATTTAATATAGTGCAGGACTGGAGTTCGGAGTAGGAAAATTATGTAAAATAGGTTTGGAGTGTGTATATGTATATGTATATATGTGTATGTATATATAATGTTTTTTAGAGGATCTCAGTGATAGATGCACTAATTTTAGCCTCTTGCTTTTTCTCAGGAAGGCTGTGTATGGGGGAATTTAAAATGATATTCTCCAGTTATCTTGCCTATATTTTTTGTACCTACACTTTTAGCTTGTCTGCTGATCCTTTGGCAGCAGAACTGGAGTTTACGCGTGACAAACACTACTGACTGCAGCATTTGTGACACTTTGCTTAGTTGTTCCTGTAGGCATGTGTGTGTGTTTGTGTGTGCGTGCCCATCTGTAAGCTTATGTGCACACACACACCATATATATATATATATATATATAAAATATACATACACACACTTTTATATATATATATAAAATAAAAAGTCACAATTCATCCCTCGATATCTTTAAACTGTTTCTCCAAATACGGTATCATATTGGTGGGAGTCTTTCTGCATTTTGTTGTTCCGTCTACTCTGCTATCATGCTCTACTGTAATTCCTTCTCACATCTTCTCCTCTCTTCTCCCTCTCTCCTTTTTTTTAAAAACGAGAAGCATCTGCATATTTCAAAGACATGCACCATTGCCAAGCAATCTGGTGTAGTGGCTTAATATGCTGGCAAATAATTTCACAAGTTGTTTGTGTGTGCGAAGGCAGTATATTTGAATATCATTATATTCTGAGGGTAGCTAGGAAGAGAGTTATCTGTGCTTATTTAAAATTTGTGAAAGGCCAGACAGCTCCAGAAATGAAAGAACGTTTTGCATTTCTTAATTGGAGTGCATATTTCCATCCTTCACTAGTGCTGATGCCGTGGGACATCACGTTCACCACAAGCTTTTCTCTCCTGCCTTCTGAGGACTGGCAATATTTGGCGGACTAATAACAGTTTTTGGAATAGGCTCCTGAGAAGGAATATTGCTTTGCACTATGCTGCTCATCTTCTCTAACTTTCTGTCCTCATCCATAAACACTTCTTGCCTTTTCCCTTGTGTGGGCTATACCATTTAATGGATTGTTCAGCAGCTCCATCCGAGTCTTCCTTTCCACCTCTGAGGTATGTATATTGTGCTTCATTTTTCTTAAACAGCTTGGTTTTATTAATGTCTCCATCTATATATCTGCTCTTCTGTTCTCTTGTGATGGTCCTCACTCAGTCCTGTGTGTAAATCCATGTCTTTTTGCATGTCCTTACTTGAGATGGCTTCTCCAAGCCTTTGGCATCTTTCTTCACCCCTGAATACAGATCAGAAACGGGCTTCCAGAAGAGCGAGTTGTTGCAGTGGGGTCAGCTCTTGTGTGGGGGCGAGACCTGAAATCCACGAGCTTGGGAACGGCTCTCTGAGGGTCTTGGAGAGCAGAAGGGGTGGGAATTCTTCCCTTGGGTCTTTGGCTCCTGCTTTTCCATGTCCTATTTGGACCTGTCCTGTTCACTGCATGGCCAGTACTTACCTTCTGTCCCTTGTCCCAATCCTGTTTCCACTGATCCCTAAGCCAGAGTTACCTTCGTGCTCAGCATCTCTCTCCTACCTAGCCCAGTCCTTGATTAAAACTCGTTTCTGCCCAGTTCCCTTGGTGGGGGTAGACATGTACTCTCTGCAGTTTTATTAAGACTTCTCCCTGGAGCGTCATGTTTATCCTGTTGTTCTGTCTCTAATCTTTACTCTTTTAATAAAGTTCAGTAGAATTTTCTGCTGGGATGAATCCATGTCCTTTTTTTGTTCTGCTGTAGACATTACATGCATGCCGTTTTCTTGGAATAGATACCACTTTCTTTTTGCTAATGCCTGTGTTTATCCCCCAGTTCCCATGCTCTAGACATTGCGTTCTTCTGGGAACCGTTAGCATTTATCATTCAGTGGAGTCTGAGGCTTTTCTGCCCTGCTTTGCTCTTTCAAATTGCGTTTGTCTCTTCAACTACATTTACTGCGTTAAGCTGCTGTCTCTTCTGGATATGTCCAGGAGATTCAGTGCTCGGACCCATGTCTTTTGCACCTTGCTGGGCTTCTCTGTCTCTGCATTTAAAATTTATGTCAATTTACTCAGCAGCACTAAGCGTCTGCACCTTTTGACATTAGAGAAGGGTTGGAAAAGATGCAGAAAGCCAAGTAATTTTTCTTGGAACATTGAAATTCAAGATAAATCCTTATGTTAAAGGAGAAGATTGAATTCATATTTGATCATCTTAATGAGTTCTCCTTTACTTAGATGTGAATACCATAAAACTGTATCCAGCTGACTTTATTACTGTTAGTTTCATTTTACTGGGAAAGGGGTCCCTGTATTGTAGCTGATCGGACGCAAATTGCAGGTCACTCTTGCTCCACTGTTTCCTTTTCACCTGAGCCTTCCCCGCTTCAGCAAGCCTCCCCATCGTATCCCAAAATTCCCTCTTCAAAAGAAATTACCATGCATAAGGTGTCAGTGAAAGCTCTTAAAACCACCTGCCCGTGCCCTCCTTTGGTTGTTGGAAGTTCTCCGTTGCTGCGGTCTCTCCGTTCCCCCAAAACACCGCGCGGCCGGGTAGTTTCTCATTGCTGTAACCCCGTCGGTCCTGTTTGCTTGTTTGTGACTTCTCTACTTTTTCTTGACTAGAATCAGAGAGGTGGCTTGTATTTTAAAACCTGAAGTTTCAGAACTGGGAATGGGGTGGACTCCAGACCTCGAGGTTTTTTGCAGGCGAGCAGGGGAAGCTCTCCCTGCCCTTTCCCCCTCAGCTGAGCCACTCAGGTCTTTTTCTGGACGTGGGAAGCAACAAAATTCTAATCTTGGGTTTGCTTAATTCAGGGCAAGGGCTTTAGCCTAAGCCTCTCCCATCCCAGGTGCACTCCCTGGCTGCTGCAATATGAATTAGTGCCTGCCTTCCTGGGTGTTTAATTATGGAGACGACCCGGAGCAGCTCAAGCCGTCGGAGGCAGCGTAGGGTTGCCAGCAGGCTCCCCTCGGAGAGCAGAGCTCAAGGCCTGTGTCTGAGGGAGCAGGGACTTGAGCCTCGTGCCTGAACCCCCCTGTGCCTGGCTCTGCGTATTTGCTGCTGGAGATAAGGTGCAGCCGCTCGGTCTTCCTCCCTGCACGTCCTGCCTGCGTTAAATTAAGAGCACACATATCTAGCAAAACCCAGGAGGGAGGAAGAGAGGGAGGGAGGAAATCACTTTTCTTTTTTTTTTTTTTCCACTTTGGGGTGGTTTGTCCCCAAATTAGAACAACCCAGCCTCCATCGCGGTAATGTGCAATTAGTATGCTAATTCAACATAACTAACCATTAACCGTGTAACTGTGGCTCTGCACTGATTTTGCACTAATTAAGAGTCAACTTGCAATAGATGCCAGTGGGTTACGCAGGGCTGGGTCTTGGTTCAGTGCTGACATGCCCTCGTTTAGCCCACAGCTGGTCGTGGCTGCTGCTGCACCACAGAGGGGCCTCACAGATACACAGTTATCCCACATCGGTGCTCCCTCCTGATGCCTCATCCGGAGAAAATTCCTGCTGAAGTGAATAGAAGTTTTCATAAATTAGGAGTGACGGGATATTTGACATTTACAGCCTAAAAGTTGCATGGTATTGGAGAGGCAGTAGTAGAGTGATAAAGAAGACAATCATAAGCAAGATGTATAAGAAAACGTTGCTTTCACGTCTTCTTTTACTTTTTTTCTCATTTCTTGTTAGTGAGCCTTAAGGTGCCATTTCTCAGTCTCTGCATTTCCTTCTCTCGGGCTCGGAAGCCTAGCTCTCATCTCAAAGTACTATTGCTCATCACCATATGGGATAAGGCAATTATTAGGCATATAAATTTTCATTTTATAGGACAGTTCTCATTCCCCGAGGCCAGCACTTACTGTGGTAGATCTCATTGCTTTCACCCTCTTTCAGTCCACCACACCTGAGTATAAATTACTGCTATCCCTGCAGTGGCAGCACTTAATGCCCCCAGTTTGGCTGCAGTTGCACAGTGCTGGGCACTGTACAGGCTTGCTAAAAGATCAAGCCCTTCTCTGAAGGACTCACAAGCCTGACCTGACAAGCCTTGTGACATGCATATGTAAGGAAATTGCATTTACATATTTTTGTGCATTCCTAACCAATGTTTCAATTATACCTACTTGTCCTTTAGCCTGTTCTTAATTAGTTGTGGGTATCATAGAGGGAATGTATAAACACAGAGATCAAAATATTTTCTAAAATAGAAGCTAGGGAGGCTTGATTGTGGATTTCTCTTTCTTGTTTTGATTCCTTTTCTTTCTGCATCAACATTTCTTCAGTTATCAGTAGCATCATTGTATTGCTCATAATTACTTTCTGAGGAAGACCGTCAAATGTTCACTGTTTCTATTCACACTATTAAAATTGCTCTATCAATCATCCTGTTTTGAAAAACATAATAAATTCATCCCTTTTTGGATGGCTATAAAAAGTTGCCAGCTCTTTCTCTTGCCCAAAATAGTATGAGAAGATAGGTAATAGCATCTTACTGAAGTCATGTTCTTGTTCTCTGAGTAAACTGGTCCTAGGGACCAACTAAAAGTCTGTGGGAGGTGTAATTCTTCCCGATGATGCCTGAGATGAATTACCAGCTTTCTGCATATTATCTGTGTTGCGTTTGATCTAAGAGGTCTCTGATAGTGTCCCAAGACCTCTTAATAGGCTCCGTATAACCACGCAGTGGAGGGCAGTAATGAGGTTTACCTGCTCTTCACTAATTACTTCAGTTTGAGGGCTAAGACCTACCAAGCTTGGAGTGTCCTCAGCTCTCAGCCAGTGCCTGCCCCTGTATATGTTCGAACCCCAGCAAAGCAGGCTGGAAGAACAGGCTGGACAAAGTTAAATCTTTGCATGTGAAAGACGCCTGACCAGTGTGTTTGTAAAAGCCGCTCCATCTAGTGGCAGCCACTCTGCACAGCCAGGCTGGCAGTGCCAAGCAAAAGCCACAGGTTTCTGGGAGAAGTAGCGTACGACTGTATCTTGTTGTGGTTTTATTCCTGAAGATACAAGATGCTTGAAATTTGTGTCTATTTTTCAGTGCTTCTCTGTGGTTGAAGTTCCTTGCCGTTGCTGACTGCTGCGTGCGGGCAGGTGGTTGCACGGGAAGTTTTGAGAGCCACGCTGTCCTGCAGGGACCTTTGCTGCAGTGCGGAGCCGTCACCGGCAGCCTCCGAGGACCAGGGATTTGGGCTGAGCCCCTTTGTCCTCAAGGGAGGCTGGAGAAGAAGCAGCTGCAAAGGCTCCCAGCGTGTCCCCCTTAGCAGCCTGCAGTGGCTTTCGGGCAGGCGTGATGTGGGTTGCACCAGGATGAGCTGCAGAGGGTGGCCTGGGTGCATGTGTGGAGTGTTTGGAGTCCCCTTCCCGGCCTTTTTACTGGTCGGCTGTGAAAAAGTTGCTGCAGTTCAGTGCAGCTCAGTGCTGGAACTAGTTATCTAAATTGAAACAAACTGAATTGTGGTAAAGTACAATTCCAGATCATGCGAAGAGCTGTTTTACTGCAACTTTAATAAAAATCAACTGCTGCTTGAATAGGTGCATGCACACATACTGCTAGAAATTTCCAATTATGATATTCCCAGCAGCAAACAAAAACAAAATTAATGTCAGCTGCATCCCCCAAAGCCTAAACTACACTGCTAATGAACTCCCAAGCACTCTCAAAGAAAACTCTTTGCAGAAACAATAAGGTGGAAATTACTGTAATAATCTCAATGTAAAAATACAGAAGGAAAAAAAAAATCATTGAAATTCCAAGTAAGCCCTGCCTCTGCTGATCCCATTAACCGTGTTGTTAGCAGAGCATGTGCGGGCACAGCGATATTGTCACATTACTCAGTGACACCTTTAAAAGCGCGCCCAGGAATTCATGTTCTCTCATTTGTATTTCAAACAAAAGGTAGGGGTTGAGGCACGGCTTGTACCTTTTTATGGGCACATGTCTACTAAACATGACTCCAGCAGGGACTATGCACCTCGTAGCAGTTTGTTTGTCTCTCCGGCAGAAGCGCTCAGTTGCATTTGATTTTTGAAGCTTTACTCGAACATAATCTTCTCAACATGGGGCTGTGGCTTTAATCATTGAAATGGTTGTCTTCCTTCTGTCAGAAGTGAGCTGGCGTCACAGAGAACACCACGGCCATCTTCACATGTTTACAGACCTCCTTGATTGTATGTAGGGTTTTTCTGAGTTTTCAAATGAATAACACATTCTTCACTCTCCTTTTAAAACTAGTGTTACTATGCCAAGACTGAAGTTGCCAGATTTCACCCCGAAGCCGACTTGTCACTTGTTAGCAGGGTCAATTTTTGCAACACGTAGGATCTGCAAAATCTACTAGGAACAGCTGTAAAGCACCTTCTGGCAGAAGAGGGCCGTATGTTCAGTCTAGTGACGTTCATTTTCAATGCGCAGCTCTGTGACATTTCCCTCACTCGCTGCTCCAACCCTCAAAATTAAGTTCTTTAATATTGTTTAGGATTGTCTGTCGGTTTTATAATTATTTTATTGCTCTGCTGAGCCAAGGGGCCTGCAAAAAGTTGACGCAGCAAGTGCCTATGTTGTGCATTAGACCATCCTGACAAGTGTTGTGTTGTTTATGCTTCTTGTTTTTGCTACTGAAGTTGCACTGTTTTCTGGAGATCTGGGTTCGTTTCCTTTAAAAAGCACTGTCCAGGCCTGCTGGACCAAATGGAAGGCTTCATATTAGTGAGCTGTGTAAAAAGTCTGGAGTGTCCAGATGCTGCCAAGTATAAGTGCACTAAAAAGTCTCGCTAGCCAAATGGTCTCCGCTTTGTTTTGGAAATGCTAATGATTTTGTCTATTTTTAGGTATTTGCATTGTTGTAGAGAGAAAGCTTTTTCCTCTTGTTTTTAAAGGAAAAGCTGATCTATATCACTTGCTGCATGAGTATCCTCTTTAGGAGCTGAGGTGATTGGTACTCTGGATTTTAGCTGCTAATATCTCATGGCCTTTCCAGCCATTTATTGTCAACTGTATGAACTGCACAGATTAAGTCATTATGAGATTGTACATGGTATCACTAATTCCTTCGGTGTTTCAAACAATTTCCTCTGCTCTAAGTGCATGAAGAAGCTTTTAGTATTACTGGTGCTGATGTAATTGTCTACATGTCCCATAGCAGATGCAGCAGTGCTGTAGCACACAAAAGCAGTAATTCTGTCTCTTCCTTAAATTAAGACCGCTCTGTGCCACTCTGGCCATGGAAAGGCACCTTAAAGCAGATGTTCAATGCATATTAAAGGCATGTTATGTGAGGAAAATGGTATAAAGGAGAGCAATATAAGCAGAGCTATAGAATCTCTTCCATGTCACTGCATGTAAGATGCTGAGATGCTGATCAGCATTTTTCCAAGAGCAGCCCCATCAGGACTTAAGTCCTGCACAAGTCATGACTCGTGTGTGAAGGCTGGATATGGTCGGATTCAGAGAGCTATAACTGCCTGGGGCCCTTCTCTTGGGATCCCAACATCTAAGGATGTCCTCAATGGGAAGAGTTACATTTCTATGAGTCTTGCATAAGCAGAGGCTCCTCGTCCTCTTTGCCTGTGTTTTGGGTCAGAGTTGCACTCCAGCCCAAACACCATTGTGCCCTGTTTTTCTAGGCAGCAGCTCTGCTTGAGGCTTCTAATTTGAATAAAATAGGTCTCTGTTGCAGGCACAGATTTAGCAGTGCTACTCACTTTTCCTGGAATTATGGACAGAGCTGGGTAAAAAGACTCCTCTTTCATGTAGTCTGGGCATTCCAGTTACCTTGGTTTGGTTAGAAGAGGAAAAGTTATGTGTGTAGTTAATGTGTAATAAAGAGTATTGAAGGTCTCTTTATTTATAGCTGAAATAACGTGCTAATAAATTTTCAGGGAAATCTAGGATCTTACTGGCCCTCAGATTACTCTAACAGGACATTGTGAATATATGGGCATACAGGGTGACTTGTGAGGATCAGAGTGCTTGACTCCTCCTCTGTTTTGCCTGCTGTTAGGAGTCCAGCACTCATGATGCTTCCTGAAAGAGAAGCAATAAAAGGCATTGTTCAGTTTAAGGATATTCCTGAAGTGGCGCTTGGTGTTGTCTAAATGAAGCGAGCCCAAGGAAGATGGGTCTACAAGGCATTTTGCAATCAGAGCCTAAGTTTGGATCTAGGGAAAAATCTTTCTGGTGAAGTGGCTCAAAGCATTTTGATGAGAAATGAAAATTACTTCCCTGCAGCATACTCCACTTTCTGCACCTTCTGTTTATGAGCCACTTTCTAGTGAAATTCTGATTTTAGTGATTTTCAGATGTTTGCTCTTTAAGTGCCCGGTTCATCCTCACTACTGCAGGTGGTCGCAACTAGACCTACACTGTGTACAGGAGAAAGGTCAATGTTGTTTGACACAGTTCAACTAAGTTGTTTGTGGAGTTTCTCCCTGTTTATCTTAATGAAGTTTGATCTTTTCCCCCTCTAGGGTTTCCTCAGATGCGTTTTTCCCTCCCCAAGTCTCTCTGAAACCAACATAAAACAAGACTGGGGTTATGAAGTCAGTTCTAGATGGCCTCGCGGACACCACTTTCCGAACGATTACAACAGATCTCCTTTACGCGGGCTCCAACGACATCCAGTACGAAGACATGAAGGGTGACATGGCATCCAAGCTGGGGTACTATCCCCAGAAATTCCCCCTCTCTTCCTTCAGGGGTGATCCATTCCAAGAAAAAATGACTGCAGGAGATGATCCCCTGTTGAGCATAATTCCATCCGATCAGATCAATATCACAGAGTTTTACAACAAGTCCTTCTCCACCTTTAAGGATAACGATGAGAATATACAGTGTGGGGAGAACTTCATGGATATGGAGTGTTTTATGATCCTGAACCCCAGCCAGCAGCTGGCTATCGCAGTCCTGTCCCTCACGCTGGGCACCTTCACTGTCCTGGAGAACCTCCTCGTCCTGTGCGTCATCCTCCACTCCCGAAGCCTCCGGTGTCGTCCCTCCTACCACTTCATCGGCAGCCTGGCCGTGGCCGACCTCCTGGGCAGCGTGATTTTTGTCTACAGTTTTGTTGATTTCCACGTTTTCCACCGGAAGGACAGCCCCAACGTCTTCTTGTTCAAACTGGGTGGAGTTACAGCCTCCTTCACCGCCTCCGTAGGTAGCCTTTTCCTCACGGCAATAGACCGGTACATATCTATACACAGGCCGCTGGCCTACAAAAGGATTGTTACCCGACCAAAGGCCGTCGTGGCGTTCTGCGTCATGTGGACCATCGCCATCGTCATAGCTGTGCTTCCGCTGCTCGGCTGGAACTGCAAAAAGCTCAACTCTGTCTGTTCGGACATATTCCCCCTCATCGACGAGACCTACCTGATGTTCTGGATCGGGGTCACCAGCGTGCTCTTGCTGTTCATAGTGTATGCCTACATGTACATACTGTGGAAGGCTCACAGTCACGCTGTTCGAATGATTCAGCGTGGCACTCAGAAAAGCATAATCATTCAGACTACGGAGGATGGGAAGGTACAGATCACTAGGCCTGATCAAACTCGTATGGACATCAGGTTAGCCAAAACCTTGGTCCTTATCCTAGTCGTACTAATCATATGCTGGGGCCCTCTCCTCGCCATAATGGTGTACGATGTCTTTGGGAAAATGAACAAGCTCATCAAGACTGTCTTTGCCTTCTGTAGCATGCTCTGTTTGCTGAATTCGACAGTGAATCCCATCATCTACGCGCTGCGGAGCAAGGACTTGCGGCACGCGTTCCGCAGCATGTTCCCCAGCTGCGAGGGAGCCGCGCAGCCGCTCGACAACAGCATGGAGTCCGACTGCCAGCACAAGCACGCCAACAACGCGGGCAACGTCCACCGCGCGGCCGAGAGCTGCATCAAGAGCACAGTGAAGATCGCCAAAGTCACCATGTCTGTCTCCACAGACACAACCGCTGAAGCGTTGTAGGCCAGAGACTTCTCAGCGTCGTGCAGAAAGGGAAAGGGGGGAAAAAAATAAAAGTTTGAAAAATAAAAAATAAATAAATCAACAACAACAGAGAAAACCAAACCCGTGGTTTAATGTGTTTGTACCCTCCTGTAATACTTTACTTGGTTTGTCATTGTAAGCTAAGCGATGATTGTGTTTAGAGCATTACCATCAGCCAGTCCTGCAAGTTTTACAATTAGGGATTCAAATGAAATTCTCAGAAATTTTTTTCATTTTTTTTTCTTGTAAAAAGTATTTACCGAATAATAATGAGTTTTCTGAAAGAGCACAGTGAAAATACTGAATTAGCAGAAGTTCCTTTTGGGCATGTAAGGACAAATTGAAAACTAATGCATCCTAAAACAATACCATCAAATAAGAAAAAGCTGTGTAATCATGGTGTTCATTTCAATGTGTAATGTATTTCATGTCTGTAAGTAATAGGAGTTTTTAATTTTTTTTTTCCAAAAGCGGCAGTGCTGAGTTTTAGAGATTTTGTAAAATGTGTTGTGTCCTGTGAACTGTATGCTGTTTTAATCTGTGTTATTGATATTTGTCTGATTAAACAAAGTGATACGGTAGACTTATGTGGAAATAATGTGAAACGTGTGGTATGTAAACCCCATTGAAAACACTTGCTGTGTTTGAACAATTCCTATGAGTTATACTAAAAATTTTACACTTTTAGTGGTCTTCTGTGGACTTAGAGCAGAGGCTTTGTGTTCTTCTACTAAAATTATTTCCCCATTACCTTTTATTTTCACATGCATACGAGAATAACAGCAACAAGGGAATAGAGAAGGAATATAAGAGAGGAATGCACTGGTCCAGACTTTTAAATACCACTGCGTTTATACAGAAGGACATTCACTGTTGTACAGACTCTTGCCCGTCTCTCGGGCCTTGTGTGAATATGAACACTGAAAAGAGAAGGTCCTGGATATTGGCTCCTTTAGTGGGCAACCGTTTTTAGTGCCATGCTGGTGCTGGACCTCTGAAGACAGCATGTGTAGGACGCAATGTGTAATGCCCTCACTGTGCAGTTGATGTATACTTGAACTCTGTTGCATTCCTGTATCCCAGGTCTAAGCAGACTCAGAGCCTGAGATGCCACACTCCGGTCTTCACTAAGAGAGGAGGAAATATTGTCAGACTTAGACATTTTCTTATTGTGTGAGCGTGTATATAAGTAAATATCTATGTGTGTGTGTGTGTGTGTGCGTGTGTGTGTGTAAGTACACTAATGAGTGTGAGTCATGGTAGCATAACTAAGATAGGACACTGACCAAATGTAAACTGTTTTTCTTGTTGCACGCTTTGCACATGAATTCTGTTTCTAAAATTGAGTTCTTCCAACTGGGGAGTGATGAAGGTACCATATTCAGAACGTGCAGATCCACACGGAGATGCATGCATGTGTTAGGGAAAGTAGCCTTTTAGTTACACTTGGGAATGAGGTGAAGCAGGGGGCAGAGAAGGGCATGAGCCAGCTCTGGCACCTGAAAGTGGATATTGAAGGTGTTCCTGAAAACTGAGAACACCAGATATGAATGGCAATTTCTTTTATGTTCTTCAGTTTTTAAATCTTACTGTTTGCAACGAGGTGGGTCTCACTGTGAAACTAGGATACAGTTGGGAAGGTTTGACACCATCAGCTTCAAGGCAAGGAAGGAGAAATTATTGAATGAATATTGCAACTTTGTTCCGTGACGGAATTGTTTTTTACCATCTGGGACATTGTTGAAGAGCATGTTTTTGAGGAGCCTTTGGGATATGGCTGTTCTATAATTCCATTCTGAGTCAGAGGTATTGAGCCTTGCCTTCTGCTGCCTTGCACTTGGACCATCTCCTGATGCTTGTTCAGGCTGATTTCTGCCCAAGTCGCTGTTAAGCCAGCTTAGTTGCCTGGGAGGAGGTACAAAAGAGGATATTCCCTTTTTTTGGCATGGGGCTAGTGGGGCCCACTGTGCACTATCCTGCAGCGCCTTCTTGGGAGTTGCTAAGGGAAAGGGAGTACGACCGGAGGCCTGGGTGCTCCTGGATGACTTGATGTCCCCGTGGCCTTTCTGACATCTCAGTGCAAGTCAGAGCAGTTAGTAGCGTGAAAGGCCAAGTTGCATTGGGCACCAGGACAGTGGAGGTTCAAGCTCAGCGAAGACTTGATGTAGCATGGCAAGAGTCATGAGCTGGAGAGCATTCCCGCAGGATGCGTGTGTCCTTCTTCTCAAAGACCTTTCTCCTATCTAGATGTCGTGCATCCTAAAGCAATCCTCTAGGCACTGGCGGGTGGGGAAAGCCCACTTGAAATGTAAAAGTATTTTAAGAGCCATTTTTGAAACTGTCTTCTTGTGAACTGAATGCAAATTTCGTGGACTTATGTTGTGTACTCAAGTTCTAAATTTTACATGATAAATCATGGGACAATGGGGCTGTCTTGGCACTTAACTTGGTGCTTACTGATATAATAAGAAATAGCATCCTGTGAAACATTACTGTCTATCATCACTATCTTCACTGCATAATGAGTTTTTCTAACGCTCTGGGAACTGTGTCGGTTCACATACAACCATTTATTAAAGAGCTGGCAACAATTTCCCTGCAAGTTGCACACTGAATAGAGCTACTCTGTCATTAGAAAATCCGTAGCCGTTCCAAGATTAGCTGTACTAAAACTTCTGCTTTAGGTATTCCTAATTTGCAATTGTCTGCCTTCACTTAGTGATAGCACAGCCAAATGATAACTGTGTGCCACCACCACCCACACTGTCATCAAATAACTATAGTTCCAGCTATGTATACTTACCACCTTCAGGTGTTGTGTATCTATAAAGAAGACCATCTATGTCACGTGTGCAGAGTTAGGATTCTCAACAGTCTAATTGTATATTTGTATAATATGATCTCCTCAATGCTGTGCAATCACTATCCATGTTTTCTTGCACTGGCCTTTTGACAAAAATGTTAGTGTGTCTATTGTGAGATAGACAGCGCATTTTACCTGCTGTTTTTTGGGCTGAATGTATGTAAATAAGTGAAAAATAAAAAAGTCATCTGTACAAGCAGTGGCCTAAAAAGTCTGTAATTGTAGACTAGGACAGTTGTTGAAGTTGCTGTGACATCTCAAATACTACCTTTGAATAAACTGTTTACAGGGTCTCTTGGGATGCTGTTTCATAGAGAAAGGAAAAAAATCTTTCCTTGTGATAATATGAGGTAAAGAAATTGGATTACCTGAGCTTTTTATTTCCAGTGTTTCAAAGTGGAGAACATAACTCTTTATTGTCTGTAAATCTAACATTATTACTTCCTCTTAGAAGAATATTGTATCATTAGATGTTTGTTTGAGCTGGTAACATCCTTGCAACTGCTGCAATATCTTTCGTTAGCAACCTGTATAATAGTTTGTACACAAGTACTGTTCAGATTGTCATTAAAAGTAGCTTTGACCATTTACCTACCAGTAGCAGAAGAGCATTTCTGTCAGATTTCCCAGTGTATTACTACCATATCATATTTTATTTCTATAATGTAATTAAACTGTTATTTATTCAAGGAAAAAAAAAAGTATTCCTCTACTTTTTTTGTCTTCCCAATTCTGAGATGACTGAGGGAGCCACGTGATGATGCCGCCTCATGCCACAATCTGGTGCTCTACGTTTTGTTTATAAGTTTGTCTGTCAGATTCTAAAACAACTGCTTAAATAACTTGACAACAGGTTGTCAAGCCTTGTGGGTTTTAATTGTACATTGATATCTTTGAAGGAGGAGATAGATTATGTATTTTATATTTGTGTATTCACTACTATGGAGACAAGAGAGAAATTACATAGTTAAAACCAAATCTCCTGTTCTATTATGCAGGCAATTTCCCCTTTCCTCTATATTAGACATATAATACAAATTAATACATTGCATACAAAATGCAATAAATCTCTTTGGTTTTCATCACATGCATATGTTTGCACAAAGATGTCACATTAAGGAGAAAACAGACTACAGAAAAAGCAAAAAAGCAGAATAAAGAACTGCAAACTAAAATAGTGCTGTCAATAGCAACAACAACAAACTAAATTATTTCTTGGCAGATGTAAATGTAATAAAAGATGTGAGGCAAACACAGAGTCTAGATTTGGCCACTGCCACTGGGCACGGAGATCCAGGCAGGTATGGGGATGCTGGAGTTATGTAATGGGACACACAGAAGTGGTCCAAGGAGGAACATGCACTCAACCACACAGTGAGGCCAATCTAAAGGGCTCCCATATCTGCTCCTCTGCAGCTAAAAGGAAGGCTGAAAATCACTTTGCATCTCTTTGTGGTCCAAATGGCTGATCCAAAGCCCACTCAATGGCACAGAAGGAGTCTCACTCATTCCAAAGGATCAGTTTGCCATATGAATTAAGCTTCAATTCAGATTACCCAGGCAATTTTCCTTTTCCACATTTGTGGTGTCAAAACTATTGACGTCCTTCATGGATGAAGGTAGCATGTTCGATGGCCTTGTATCATGGTTTTGACATATTCGTATTTTTAAATATTGAATCGCTGATTAACGCTATGAAATTCTAGTCAAAAGCATCTAGAGATGAAAGATTAGATCTTAATCTCTGACTGCATGCCACGTTTAAATGAAGAAGTCTGAATGTTTCTGCTGAAAGCTGTCACTATCAAAATAGCCAGGGAGACAGTTCTGCATGTATTAGCATGTTCACTGGTAAATAAAGGCTATACTGTCACAAATTGACATTTCCTTGTGACAGTAACACATAACTGAGTTTGTAAGTCTATTCTAAACAACAGGAAATAATCATAATTTTCCAAGCAATTTTTTTCTCATTTTATACCAACACAAGAAGCATGCCAGCAAATATACTGTCGTCATTTCAGTCCTTCGCATTAAAGTTACTGGTTTTGCTCTTCTGGCAGTTGCTTTCAAGAGTCTGCATACAGAAAAGCGTAGTTTTGATCAATAAAATATCTGCATTTTATTCTTTTTTTTTTTTTGTAAAGAGCTATTTCTTGTCTTCAGTAAAGGTCCAGCTTTTAGTAATGAAAACTTAACATCTGGAAACAAATTACAGAAGACACAAAAATCAATATTTTAATTGCTGGCTATGTTTAAGAAAGCATAGGGTTTTTTTTTTTTTTTCTTGATAGTTTGGAGTGCATATCCTCTATTCCAACTTTGTCCCTTGGTCTTTTTAGGCAATGGCTGTAAAGAATATCATCTTTTTTTTTTCCTTTTTAATAGCAGAACAGCATATGACAGCACATATGATATGATTGTCTTTAATGGGTCTCCTTTTTATGAACAGCCATCTAATATTAATGTTTAAAATTCAGTTAGCAGAAAGAGTAATGATGAGCCCAAGGTAATCCTAACGACTGGGTATGACATGCCCTAGTATTGCTTTCCAATAAATCATCTGTGCTATTCAGAGGAGCACTCAGTGTAATGTTGAAGCAAATTAAGGAATGAAATCCTGTCCCAATAAAGTCACTAAGAATTTGTTACTGACTTCAGCAGAAATGATATCTTACCCCGGTTTTCAAACTGTGAGTCTGCATTTGGAGAAGGCAATATTATATTACATAGTACTTACATTTTCACTGATATTAAAACAAAGCCAAGGCAGGATAAATAACAACCTCTATGTCCATTCTTCTTTTTTTTTTTTTTTTTTTACCTTTTTACCTCCAAGATAATCCATTTTCAATTCTGGTGGGTCAATGCAGAATCATAATGCCTGGCAGGAGTTCAATGGACTGGACATAGGAGTAAAGCAATTTATTTATCCATACGTGTGCAGATGGGGGTGGAGAACATCACGAGCAAAAATGCTTTCACAGAAATGCTGACAGAGGCACTTTTGACCACTTGCATCGATGATGCTTTGATGCTGCCTTCCTCCCCTCTCTGCCTGTCTATATGTGCACGTATGTGGATGGGGGTGTATGAAGACAGGCTCCACAAATATTCAAAATCTCTTTCCAAAAAACACTCTTTTAACATGTAAAGCGTAATAGCAAAAAGTAAAATAAACCAAACAAACTCTGCCTTTGGCACAGCAGGACTGGGCTCGGCATCACTTCTGCACCAGAGCACGAGAGCTGCAGAATAAATGTCTCCAAGTGAAACAGCAGAAAGAAAGGATTTACGTCACAGAAATGTGCTGGAGACACAGAGGTTTGCTTGCCTCACTCCTTAGTTAAGGAGCAAGGATTAGAAGGCCTTATCTTAATAGAGGATCACAGGGAATTATACAGGCTAGGGATTCATCCAGTAAACACTCCTGCCAAGCCTTCACAGGGGAAAAAACAAATGTTCAGATCCAGTAAGTCCCTTCATAAGCAGCCGAGGTGGGGGAAAAAAGTCAATCATTGTCTCTGTAAAGCCTAATATGCCACCTAATCCAAAGGCATCTTTAAATTATGCACATCACACCTACCTGCTACCAGCATAGCCTGAGCAGGCAAAATTAATAACCGGCATGCTCTCTAAATGCGAGGTTTAAAGCCTGAGATAGCACGTTAATGTCTAAATTGAGTAATACTGTCAGGCATGAGAATTGCAGTTATCTGCCTCCATATCTTTTCCTATTTATTTGGGGGCTTTTATTTCTTCTTCTTATGGCACTGATAAAACCTGCCTGGCTGACAGCTGTGGCGAAGGGACTGTCTCTATTTTCTTTGAGAGACAGGGGTGCTGGTGGTGCTGGGTGCGCAGACGCTGCTGAGGACAAGTCTGGGCAGGAGAGGAACAGACGGGGTTCGACACTCGGCAGCAAACCTGGCAGGAGAAAAGGGCAGAGCCTTCCAGAGCTGCGTCGCGTGCCCATCCCGCCGGCCCCTGGCCTTTTTAACGATGATGTGTAAGAGAACAGGCAAGAGACAGGGCAGGATTTGCACTCCCCGTGCAAAAATGCAAGCCAGAGGCAAGAGGCACTTCCCAAAGGATTGTGCACGTGCCAGTGTGGGGATAGGCAGCCCCTTCCAGCACCCCAGCAGCCAGTGCTGAGCGCACAGCCCCTTGGGGACAGGCTCATGTGGGGGCGAAGGGCTCCCTGGAAGGGACGTGGCCAAAACTGTTGTGCCTGGGGACTGGGGTCTGCAGTGAGAGCCTTGGGAAGCACCCGGAGAAGTGAAAAGAAAGGCTGAGGAAAGTGGGCTGGAGACCACGCGATGTCTGTTTAACTTCATCCAACCCGGTAAGGCTGAGCGCCTGATTTAGCTTAGTTAAAGGAGTGACATGTCACACTGAAATGGCAACATGAAATACAAAACAATTTTATCTGGTGCTGGAAAGGAGGACAGTTTCTGTAATGACCAGCAGCTGACCTCTTAGACAAATGCATAAACTGATGCCTTTTCAGTTCTGTTATTTGAGACACTCAGCCTTGCTTTCAGGCGAGGCTGCTCACCGTTTTGTTAGTTTTTAATCCTGTGCAGAGCACTGCTGGGCCCTGCCACTGCTTTTCTTCCTTACTGAAGACATGGCAAAGCTACAAGCTGTCAAAGAAAGGACAGAGCCTTCAAACTCAGTGCTGCGCTGTTCTTGCTCCTCTGCTCTTTGCCCTTTCTTGTTGATTATAAGAGTTTTAAATAGTTGCTAGTGATCTAATCTTAGATGCTATGTCAGCCGGCCCCTGCAGACACTAAAATCCTTCTGCTGACCATGAACGTGTAGGCTGACGTCTCCAAAGGGAGCAGAGCGTTTGCCTTCCGGACAGTGCTGCGGAGAGGTGCGAATGGATGGGGATGGATCTCACAGGAGGGTGAGAGATGGTGAATCATGAGACTGTGGGCTGAGGGACCCTGTGCTGTAGTCCCTTGCACTCTGGTGCTTCATTCCTCCTTCTCCTCATACGGCCTCCTCCATAGTGCCTGCTCAGGCCCTTGCTTGGAGGCCTCCTGAGCCACAGCTAGCTGCATGCATCCAGCTGAAACATAACTTTTTTTTTTTTTTACCCTTTATATTGTTTGTATGGGGACTGAAATAGTTAATGCATAACTTTTTTTTTTTTTTTTTTTGGTACAGTGAGCTTTCAGTGCCATTTTGCTTCTAAAATTTTGCTTGAATCCCTACTAAAGATAACTTGAGCACTGGGAAAATGTTCTGTCTTATTAAAAAAAAAGTTAAACTTTCATTTTACAGGAAATGTTTGCAGGCTGATATTGTCAAAAAAATAAAAGAAACTGTCTAGTTCTGTACCAAAAAAAAAAAAAATCAATCTTCTCCAGAGCCTGGGTTGGTAAATAAATCAGGAGGAGAAGCTGCTGTAAATTAGACAAGTCCTATCGCGTTGGCAAGCCGAGCTGTGGAGGGCAGTGACACCTCAGAGACACTGCTGCAGAGCTGCAGTAACTGCAGCTGCAGCCTTTGGCAGGACGGCAGGGCCCCTGCGCTCCCCATGGTGCACAGGCCCCACTGCTCGCGGCCGGACTGGACCTTTCCCCACAGCAGCACGACACACTGCGGTACCGGGGTGCCCTGCAGCTACTGCACCCTAACCCGGGCACCAAGGAGCGGGACACGTCACCACTAGCCCGCGGGCAGTCACTGTGGTCAAAAAAGCTAGACTCCTATTCCTCCCCTTTGCAAGTCACCGAGGTAATGGTCTTCATTTACGTGCACACTGCTGTTACACCTGGCAACTTGCAATACTTGAGGTATTAGCAACAAAATCAGCCTTTACTGAACTATTCCTATGAGGAAAAAAATCAGCATTGCTTACGTCAAAGCTGCGTCGTGAGAATTAAATTTAGTCTGCAGCTAAAGGCTGCGTAAGTCTCTACTTTTAACTGCTAACTTTGGTCTCCTCAGGAGAGCTGATTGGGAGTTAAAGGGTAAATATTGTGGAGTGGCCTGTGAAGGAGAAGCAGTCCCCTCAACACAGACTTTTCTGGACATTATTCTTTCCGTTTGTATTGAAACAATTGCTCCAGCTAACCTACCTGTCTTGCACCCTGACAAATTAAAACTAACTGCCTAATCCATCAAACAAATGGCTTGCGCTGGCTCCATCAAAATGAAACAAATAGCTATCCCCTCTCCCAGAAAAATAAAATGTTTCAACAGCAAGAATAGCTTCTTCCCTTCCATGCCTTTCTCTCTTCTACATACCCCAAAAGAGGACCTCACAGCACAGCCACAAGGTTTGCAGAAGACCGAGATCCAAAGATTCTTCATTAGCGGAGATGTTCTCATCCATGAGCTCCATGGTGCAGGGAGAACTTGGCAGGACCAGATCTGCTCAGCTCCACGGGGCTCCAGGTCAAAACCAAAGCCCTGGGCTCAGCGTGGCAGGTCTCTTGCTGCACTCAGCTCCGCTTCCTCTGCTGCCTTCAAGGATCTGAGAACATGGTCTCCTCCGCTGCCCCCACTGCACCTGAATTTGTAGAAAGGCCGAAAATTGAGTACATTTCATGCTTTACTTGCCCTGTTGGGCATGTGTGCTTGGAGCCTCTCGATGAAGCTAGAAGAGCCGTAAAAGCAATTCCTCAGTGTTGGCTGGCACAGGCTCTGACATCCATGGCTAACCCCATGTGCATGCTAGAGGACACTCCATGAGACACCACACAGCAGAGACAGCCACAGGGCCATGGCCAGTGCACTCCTGCGCAAGTACCTCTTCCCAGTGCCTGCCAGCACCACCACGAGGCATAAGATCCAGGTCCCAAAACACAGACCTCAGGCATCTTAAGCCTCATCAGCTCAACATTCATAGGCAGGACGTAAAGGCAACCAAAATCTGTAGCAACCACCTGCCCCTTCATTCTGAAGCATTAAAGTCTACATATCCCTAAATGGGGACTCTCAGCATCTTGGTTTGAATAGATGGACAAGGACTGGATTTCCTAGTTATCTGCCCTTCACCCTAGACTCCAGCCACATCTAACCTCTTCGAGCAGCAGTGCCAGGCCCAGCAGCAAGCCTGATGGAAGGGATCAGTAGTTGGCAGGTTTGTAATTGAACACAGATGGGATTCAGGAAGCCTGAGCCTGATGCAAAGGGCTTCCAGTCTTTGCTTTCCCATGGGGTGCACCACAAAAACAGCACTGCTTCCCAGTTCAGTCATAAAACTTCCTTAAAGCTGTTTGCTGCTTGTTTTTTGAAGTGAAGCTTTCATTATCTAGATGAGACATTCAGAGACACTCATAGCTACTTCTAAAAGTAGCTATAAAATAAATAAAATAAAAATAAATAAAATAAAAATAACTATTTTCCCTGGACAGGCTAGGTGCACCAGTGCACTCATTCAGTAGCTGCTTTGCCTTGGCTGAGTACCAGATTGGAAAGGCCACTCAGCAGCCTCTTCTCTGAAAGTATCACTATTGGAAGAGAAATTGTCCATTTGGGGCACAACAGCAACAAAGCACAACAGAACAAAAGAAAACACTTTCTCTGTGGTGGATCCCTGATGGAGCATGTCCAGCACACCCATCTACCACCTCGCAGTATGGTTGTTCTTCTGTTACCCTATGTTTCCTACCCCAACATGTGTCCTGTTACAGGAGGTTTCCTGTGGGATGAGAGCAGCAAAGGTCTGGAGACTCTTCTGTGGATTTGGCCATGGAGAGAGGCACAACCTCAGCTGCTGCTCTTCTCCAACTGTCTTGGCCAAGAGAACGCATGGAAGAATTGCTGCTTTCCCAAAATACCAATGACTGGGGAGCACATGAAGTAAAAAACAGATCTGGGTAAAGACTATGTTGCTGGCCAGTGTCTGCTTGCCCTGGAAAGCACAAGACGGAGTTTTCTGGCTGGGCTGAAGTGACTGAGAAAGCTCATCACCTCCCAAGACCGGACTCTACGTTTTATATTTATGCATGGCCATGCCTTGATGGCATCTGGACTGTATCTTAAACAAGTTGAGGAGAAGATAGCAGGACTTGCTCCAGCAGATCACAACAAAGAGATGACTTTAGACATGTGAATATCATTTCTTGTAAGAGAAAATTAGGTAAGCTGCCAAAAAAAGACATAGAAATGATTTAATGGCTTCAGAATCTATTTTCCCATGAGGAAGACTGCTCATAACATTTTCTTTTATCAAAAAGAGTATTGAAAGACGGCCCCATAGCAGTGTGTAAAGTGTTTCCACTGCAGAAAACACCAGCTACTAAAATGTTCTTTAACAGCAGAAAAAAAATGCATAACAGCCAATGGCTGGAAGCTGAAGCCAGACAAATTAAAATGGGAAATAAGGCATATATTTTTAAGAGTGAGGGTAATTAACCACTGGAACAAATCCCCAAGGGGGACCTGTGGATTCCTGTCTCTGGAGAGTTTCAAATAGTGGCTGGATGCCTTTCTAGAGATGTACTTCAGCCAAAGAAGCTATTAAGTTCAGTACATGGGTGATCGTGTGAAATGTAATGGCCTGCGATGTACAGGAAGTCAGAACAGATGATCTAATGGTTCTTTCTGGCCTTAAACTCCACGAAACTATTCATCTAGAGGGAAGGCTTGTGTCTATAGCTGAGAATTTGATCCACGACCCCCACTGTAACATTTATAACCCTGTGAAAAATGAGTGTATAAATGTGCCAAAGAGAGCAGAATCAAACAATGGATAAGGAACTAGAGAGGAAGAAGAAGAGGCACATCTATAAAATAATGTATTTCTGTTTGTTGTGAATTATATTGGAATATAATGAGTACCTATAGAAACCAGGACTACAGGGGAGTAATTTACACTGGAGAAATTCAAATGAAACAAGAAGATATGAGACTATGTTTGGAGACTGTCAGGCTTCTGTGATAAAATTGCATTAGTAATTAATAATCTCCCAGAAAAGAGAGAGAGAGATCATCTGCTACCATGTGTCTATTAGCAGATAAATCCAAAGTGAAAGATATCCCCTCTGGGAGTACTTGATGGATTATATTAAATTTAATGGTAATGGAAGGAATACTGTAATTGGAAGATGCTGGAGGGAAAGATATGGCAGGAGTAAGAGAAAAAGGGGCTGATACGGAAAACCCCATGATATATAATTGGGCTCAATTCCTCCCAAACTGCACAAAAGGAGCAGAAAAAGCTCCATTCACTGCAGGCATGCACCAGAAAAATGTATGGGATGATCTTCGTTAACATGGAAGCTAGTTTGCATCATTCCCAAGGGAGGTACATTGGCAACTGCCATGTGGAAAATAAATATTAGAAATGCCAAATTTTTTGAAACTGTGAGCTCATTTCAGAGAAATAAAATGACAAGTTCAATTAGGTTCCTCGAAGCAGAAGAGAGAAACTGATTAATCAGCCATGGAAGTTCCTAAGTAACCAAAACAACTGTGTGGGCTCTCTCCTCTTGAGTCATATTACAGGAGGAGGGCGTATCTGTTTGAAAATGGATATATCAACACATGGTCCAAAAGGAATGTCTAAACATCTCTAGATAGAAAAAGATCTCCGTTATCTAGGTTTCTCCAGAGCCTCCTGTGCATTGTATAAAGATCTAGAACAGCTTAACAAGCTTCAGGGTGAGGTTTTCGAGCTGCAATTGCTTTTTTAAGGACTGGTAAACTCAGTGCCAGCATTCCAAATGGGCTTGAATTGAGTAGAATAATACTTGCAGCCAAGAGTAACTTAGATTAAAATGAACAATATCACATTTATAATGCCCAAAGTCCAAAGACTTTTTGGAAAAATAACTTGGACTGGTGTGAAGGGCAGGGCTTTGCTCCCCCAGGCCAATCCAGGCCACAGCTTCCACCACACGGATGGACGAGGGCACTGCAGACCAGTCAATTGGGAAGCAGGAGGCTGACCAGGAAAAGGAAGAGTCCTCTTCCCCCATCACATCATGTCCAGAAACTCACTGCTCTAAAGCCTTCTTACTCTAAAGGCTTAGTAATATGGACCCTGAAGTCATGTCACAACACCTATGTTGGTATTGGCATCACAAGCGATCCAAGCAGCACTGCCCATCTTTGCAGTGTTACCTCTCCTAGACAGCACCAGCCACTCCAGCCCAGGGATCACTAGTTTATTTTTATGTAATATTTTGTTCATGTGCATTCTTGATTGCTTCCCACAGGAGCATGACTTGGAGTAGGAAATGTTCCAGCTAACATACAAGCTGCTACTTATATCCACGGCAGAGAATGAAGAGCTGGTACATGAAGCGCAAAGCTCGGCACTGAAAACTCGCAGTCCTTAACCCTGCATCTTCCAGAGACTGGCTGCACGAGTTATTCAGCTTCGTGCCGCTCCACCCCTGCCTCTGGGGATTATTGTGATAATGAATTCTTTAATGTGTATACACAGCTTTGGTGTCATATGCACCATTTCACATGTACATAAGTGCTAAAAATTACTGGGCAGTTCTGTAATCACTAGAACACTAAACATGCATTTCTAGGCTTAATTGGGTGTGTAAAAATGGTCATACGCAGCTACACTGCAAAATGTGAGTCCTGATGTATAAATAATTGTGAGGCTGAGGCAAAACAGTCTTCTCAGGAAGAATAGCCAGCTCATCTAGATTTTGCTTTGGCAAAAACCTGCTAAAGTGCCTCTGATGGCCTCTAGACTTTTAAGTCATCTGGAGAGGACTCTCATGTGACTCATTTCATGGTCCCCTTGGCATGAGTTCACAGAATCACAGAATCACAGAATATTTTAGGTTGGAAGGGACCTCTAGAGATCATCAAGTCCAACCTTCCTGCC
>JAVCKT010027093.1:0-12777 GCA_032273925.1 Rhynchotus rufescens | reverse complement strand
CTATATGGAAAGCATGAGGGAGACACTTAGAATCAATACATGTGGCTACATTTTTAACTTCTGTCTCCTGCTCTCTGTTAGTCTAACCCATTTTAATTCTTCAAGTAGACATTAATTTGAGAATTGTGGAGATAAAGTGATGCATCACGTCGGGCTTGATGGACATCTGAACTGCCAGTTTTCATTTTCCAGTAGTCATTCAAAAGTCCAAGGCTGATTTTCAATCTGAATTTCATTCTGAACATCAACCGGAGTGCTTTATTGAAAGTGTAAATCAAATAAAGCAGTTCTGATTTATATTTGACCCCTTCAGAAACATCCATGCTTTTTTAAACAGATTAAATGTCAATCTGAAGCAAGTTATTTCAAAGAAATCATTTTCCAGTTACTATGATAATTATCTTTCATGAATATGTATATTCATGTACTCCTATACGTATATACATACACATAGGAATATGTACTCCTATATGGTGTTTCAGGGAAACAAATATAATGTAGAATTGGCATGCTTCATATTTGTGTGTGGAATGTCAGCTTTTAATGTGGGTGCTGTGCATCACTTCATAACTGGATATATTTACTGGTATTTTATTTCAGAATCGAAGGGACCTACCTTGTATTCCTTATATATATATCCCTTGTGTTCCTTATATATGTATGCACCTTGTGTTGCGTTCTTGCAGGGAGGAAGCGTGTGTGTCGCTGCCGAGCTTGCTTGGCGTGCCGGCCGCCGTGGGCAGCTCTAGTGCGTTAGTGAGGGCAGGTCCCGGGGAGCCGCGACAGGAGGTGGCCGTGGTGGTCGGGGGGCCGCCGCGCAGCATCGGGGTGGTCGGGGGTGACGGGCCGGCTGTCGCAGCTGTGCCCGGAGGTGCAGGTGGTGCCGGGGCCGTGGTGCCGCCGGCGGTGCCGCCTGGGCCTCTTTCCCGGGCCGCTGCGGAGCACGGGCCCGTTTTCCCGGTGTGCGCCAGGCGGCGGCTCCGCAGCCGCGCGTGGAACAGGGCGCCGAGCTGCGTGCGCCTGCCCTGGCCGCCCCGGCTTTGCACGGCCTCTCTGAGCCTCCAAAGCCCCTTCCTCCATGCAAGTTTCACGCGGTGAAGCGAGACGCAGCAGCACATCGGCGTGGTGTACGTGTCGCCCCGCTCTGCTGCCGCGGTGTTCGCTGTAACCAGCTCTTCCTCGGGCGCCTTCCCGCAGGACCCGCTCTGCTCTCCTGGCGCTTGCCCAGGGCTGGGGCTGAGAGCGCCGGGGTTTGGGCAGGGCTCCGGCCGCGCTCCCGGCTCCGCCAGGCGCTCCCAGGGGCCGAGCAGAGGGGCTCCTGGCACTGCGTTTACCATGACACGGTGCCCCGCTTCTCTGTTGTGTTTCTCTGTCCTCATGGCACCAGCAAGGCCATTACACCAGCCTGCTGTGAATAGACTCTGTGGCATTAGCACCAAATGATTAAGGTTTTTAATTGCAAATGCCTGAATTGCCCCTGGCTTTTGTGTGCTCTGTGCCGCGGACAGCAGCGACAGCCCCTGTGCGCAGAGCCCGAGGCTGCCGCAGCCAGGCTGTAGTCCACAAAGCGGGAATTGCCCTCCGCGCTCTCGGGTGTGTTAATTAGCTAACGAGGACCAAAGCGCGGCCTGGGCGCTGGATCCAGGCTGCAAACGGGGCTTTTCTCCCCGGCTCGGAACCCCCCAGGGCAGCCGCGGAGGCACGGGGATCCCCTCGTGTTGCCTCTCCGGCCAGCCCCAAGGGCACGAGGCAGCAGGGGCTTCCAGGAGGGAAAGGGGGGCTCGCGGCCTCCTCTGTTGCATGTTGCCCGCTCGCTTCACCAGCCTTGCTCGCGCCGTGTGTCACTGGCACTGGTGTCCTTCTCTGTTCCCTTTCCACTCCCCATCAGCTAGGCAGTTTTCCAGCTCACTGTGTTGCCTGTGCAATTCCATTAAAAAAAAAAAAACAAATATGCTGACTTCAGCAGGAGTCTGGAAGAGGTCTCAGGAATGTGAGGCAAGAATAGGAATTGCATTATATTAATCTAATCTAGCAAAACAGTGTTTTCCTTCAAATGAATACAAATACAATGTATTTAATAATCTACTTGTGCTATTTCTCAGATTATTTTAAATTTCGGTCCTTTTGAGTATCTATGACTTTTACTGCTTGTGGCATTGAAGCTCTCTGGGTTCTCGTGCATCAAACTGTCTGAATGATACACTTGCTAATTAAACTTAGAGACACATTTTGTAATTTACCACTTCTGGCAGATACTTCTTAAGTGCTCACACATAATCTGACAGAAAATACTTCATGTTAAAGATAAATATTTTAAATACACAGCCATAGAATAGAAATACCTGTTGTATCAAGCTATCCAGCACAGTATATTTTTTTAAGTATCATGCATTATAGATAACCATGATAGATTAGGGCAAGAGGAAAAACATATTTTGAATTCCCAGGATATAGGATATCAACCAATATTACTATTTCTTTGAAAGTTCAAGGCAAAGGAATAGGCAGTAGTATGATAAAAGTATGAATAACCACTTCTTTTCAGTGTGTTGGATTTTTAAAGTAATTACAAGAAACAGAAGTTTTTACATTTAAAAACACCTTTTTTCCCTCAAGAATGTAGTCGTAGTCACAGTTTTCTTTATCAGGAAGACCTTCTAAAATTAAAAAGCTTACGTTAGCCCTGAGAATTGGTTTCTAACTGGTGTCGAGGAGCTTGGTACCTCCCAGGCGGATTCTTCCCTTGGCTTTAGTGCAAGATGATCCCAAACAGTCGTCATGAAGCACCGCTCAGCCCAGCTCATGAGCACCCCCCGCCTCGTGATCCTTCTGCAGGAAAGCGTGGTGTTTTCACAGCCTTCATTGAGCCTCTTTGCACCCTTCTCTCTAGCCCGTGCCGGGTCTTTGTCCTCAGCTCCCTTGCTGCTGTCGTACGTGTTGTTGCTCCGTGTCGCTCTCGCGGGCGCTCCGCGCGGTCCCTTCCCACGGGCCTTGCTGGGAACTTGCTCCGTGTCCTTGGTACCGTCCTGCGCTGCTCTTTGCCCATCTGGGCTGCCTCAGTGTGGGTCTCAAGGCTATGGGGAAGACTCCTAGGAAAGCAGTTAGATACCCGCAGATCCGCCCCCTGGACGTAGGGCCGGGACGGGAAGGACCAGACTCTTCCTCACAGCCACTGTGCCCATCCTCAAGTCTTCGCGAAAATTATTTTATACTGCTAAAGAATATATCAGCATTGATGGTATAATCACCTTTATGAGGGCCATTTCATTCTTATTTTTCAGTGCTACACAGTCACCTACTTCTAAATTGGTTGGTGTTATTAATGGTGTTATTAAAACTGCCGAAAGTTCAGAAGTTTAAGCAATTTCTCGTCCTCTGTCCTGCGACAAAGACAGCTGGGCTTAATGCCACTTGTGCTGTCACAGCAGTGATGCTGAAAGAGTAAACCAGAACTGCTGGCCTTTTAGACTCCTCAGTATGGGAATCTAAAATACGAGTATACGTTTTAATGTGATCAATCTAATTATCAAACCAAATATATTTTGGACCAGCTGTATAGATGCAGATAGTGAAAAGCGTGTGCACCTGTCAGGCTTGAAGCTATGGCTTATACATTGCCTTTGTCAGAGGAGAAAATGCCGTCCTGCAGCGGGGAGCGGTTGCTGCTCCGTGCTGCAGGCGACGGACGTTCTGGGTGCGCAGCCCTGGTGTGGGGGCCTGTGCTTTTCCTCCAGGAAGCTGCAAGGGCTGGTTTTATCTTTAAACAGTCTGGAGCTGGGAATGAAGCTGCCTGGCTTGCAGGGTCGCGTGGCCCTTGGTTTAGGCTTTTCCCCTCCCTCCCACATCCAAAACGGGCAAGGGGCTGCAGCTCCCATTAGCCCCGTCCTTGGCTTGTGATAGAGGGGCAAGGGCAGCTTTTCCTCTCAACTCTCAGACTTCTGAAATAAGAACATTTAAGATTTCCTCTTATTCAAGACAATGAATTAAACAGAAACTCAGAGTTTTTGTAGACCAGCAACAGACACATGAAGAACTAGAGTTCATGTGCAGAGGCAGCTGGGCTCAGGATTAATACCCCTCCCTTGGCTCTTCCCCCTCCGGCAGCTGTGCTGTTCATTTTGCACTATTTCCTTTTTCCTTTGTGTGTCTCAGAACCAGCAGCACCAGTTGGTTTAAGCACTGAAAGCTTTCCCCTCGGGAGGGGCCTGCAGGACCATCTCCTGCACCGCAGTTTCAGCATTAAGTGATGGTGGGCAGTTCGCTCCCCCTTTACCAGTGAATGTTCATTAGGACAGTGTATTTGTTCAGCTTTTGAACAGCAATTGCATATTTGACTTAAAAGCTTGGGCTCAGGTTTAATGTGTGCTAACCATGACCGTACTGTATGTGACTCAGAAAACGGCGAGCTCTGCACGCAGCTGAACCCGCAGAGCAGGGACAGGGCCGGGGCTTGGGGGACCCTGACAGGACTCGTGGTCCTGGGAGCTCCCAGCCCTGCAACACCAAGGGGAAAAACACCAGGCCTTTGTAAGGGAAAATCATTACAACATAAGATTGCTTTTTGTCATGATCTGCAGTGCACAAGCCAGGGAGCTGGGGACATAGGAGCTTAGCAGGGGCCTGAAGGTGCAAATGGAGCTGAAGGGTCAGTTGTCAGAAAGAAGGTTTGACTCAAAGGTGATTAAAGAAGAACTTATTTGATCAAATGAAAATCTGCAGTTATGTATTTCAATATGTTATATCTAAGAATGGTTTATATGCATATATTTTTAAGAAAGACCTTTTTTGCTAAGCGATTGTAAAATAACGCTGTGTTTCTTCCTTGGCCGAGCAGCCGTCCGTGGCCTACGTGCACACCACGCCGGGCTTGCCTTCGGGCTGGGAGGAGAGGAAGGACGCCAAGGGCCGAACCTACTACGTGAACCACAACAACCGCACCACGACGTGGACGCGGCCCATCATGCAGGTGCGGAGCTGCCTCCTAGCCCTGAGCTCGCGGCAGCGGCCAGCGCGTCCCGAGCGTTGGCCCCGTTCTGCAGGGCTCTGAAATTGGGAACGCTCTGGGCACTGGCACACCGGCAGGTTTTGTTCAGTATCTTCACTGTGGGAAGATGCAGGTTGGGTTTATCACTGCATTGGAGGGAGTTTACAGAGGGGTACAGAGCAGAAATGTATAGCGGCAGGTCATATTTTAGGATTGAGTTTGAAAGTTCTGTTGGGATTAAAATGAAATAATAGATCTGATCTTTCAAGTACCAGATTTAATGTTTTCCTAAAATAACGACGATAGATAACTGCAGTGGCGAGGCGTGTGTTGAATGTGCTGCCGTGCTGCGCGCGATGCCGGCACGGCGCTAACGTGCTTGTGTCCCGTTCAGCTCGCGGAGGACGGCTCGGCCGCCTCGGCCGCCGGCAGCAACAACCACCTGAGCGAGCCCCAGATCCGGCGGCCGCGCAGCCTCAGCTCGCCCACCGTGACCCTCTCGGCGCCCCTCGAGGTGAGAAGCGCCACCATCGCAGCCTTGCTCCGCTTATCCCCTTCTTCCGACCTCCTAGTTTTGCCCTGGTTATCACGGCTTTCCTTAGGGGTTTTCCACAAGCATCTTCATGTTGCACATCAGTAACTTCTGTGATCACGGAATGAAAAAGTTCTGCTCACATATGATAATTTGGTTCAATTGGCTAACGCTTATTTTACCATTTGAAATATGACCTTTTGGGTCCTCACATTTATAAGATCAGAAATATTTTTCAAGTTGAAACATTTATTTTGATGCTGACTTCTTTGTTAATCGTACATGCAATTGATGTTGGAAAATCCTGGAATGAGATTTTATGCTCACTTCATGCATTATATTTCTTGTCTTTCAAAGTAACTTGTTTTAAGTATCTTTAAAGATAATTGAGAACGGTGTTGAATGCTGTTCTCTGAACATGGCTGAAGAGTAGTGGCTTCTTATGTAATTAGAGGCTGTGATTTACTCCTGAAACTATGATTAGACCTTTTAAAGCAGATAAACGTGGCTGTGGGGAGGAGAGGGAGTTGTTTAAAACTTCTCCAAACAGACTCTGGTGTCATCTCTGGTGTCATCTCCATGCTTCCTTCACACCCTCTTTCCTGCTCCTCTCCTTTGCCCTGTGAAAGCTATCTACAGCTGTGTGAAGACTGCAGTGCTTAGTTCATTTTATTGTATGCATCGCTTAGTTCATTTTATTTTGTGCATCATTCCTCTTTCCTCCTTATACAGAAAAGTCCTTTAACAAGGAGGATTAAAGGAAATTAAGAATTCTGCCTCCCTTAAGCTAGAGCATGCAAGGCCTGCCTTCCCTAGGGGTGTGTGTAAGCTGGAGCTGCCGGGCGTCGCTGGCCGAGCACTGGACAGCCCGTTTTGGTGGCAATGGCCTTTCCGCCGCTCCAGGAGAGCCCGTTGCTGCCCCCACACATTCCCTCATCCCTCCGGGGCTGCTGGCTCTGCTCGGGGCCTGGAAACTGCAAGGGTGCTGGAAAGCACAAAGCTGTGTTTTTTTTTTTATTTATTTATCTGTTTGTTTAACTAAGGGGTAGGCTTACCAGCGTTAGAATCCGCAAGGATGTAATCACAAGGGGGAAAAAAAAACAGTTCAACTTTTTAGAAGGCACTTTCTTTGTTTTTATATAGTTTGTTCTTTTATTGTAAAACATGTCTATAACTTATTTTGTGTGCAACACATGGAGAGCTTTTATTTAATGAGAACAAATTAAAGTAGTACTTTTGTACACTGTAATTTAGCTGCATTTTCCTTCCGAATGCAGCAGAACACTCCACAAAAAAGACTGTAATAATTTTGTAAATATCTTTGTTGACTCTTAATTTTCTAACATATTAGAGTGGGAAAAAAAAGCAGTATAATGAATAAATGTAAAATTAGAGAATGGCCTAAATAAGCATACATAGATTTAGTGAGTCTTAATGATTAGCAAAACAAGGAGAAAACAAGCAATTATCATGTATCAGCCAAAGCCTATTTCTGGAAAATTTCTGAGGCGTTCAAAGGCAAACAATATTAAAGCTGAATATTTAGATCTCATTCTCAGTTTGGTGGTGAAAGGCAGTGTTTTCTCAGATGAGTAAATCAGGATCTCATTTTGAGGCTGTTCAGATGCCTGAATGTACGAGACAAGATTAAACCTCCCACTGTTGAAAGTCAGCAACAGGTGAGAAAGTAATTAATGAAAAAGAAAGAAACTCCAAGATTTCTAATTGCAAGCTGATATAAAGAATCTAAATGTATTTATTTTAGGAACTTTTTCTAAGGTCCCGTGTAAATGCCTGGCCTGAGGTTGCAGCTGGGAAGTGCATTGAGAGGCACATGGTGCTGGGTGGGGTCTGAGGAGACCCTTTCCTGTTGCTTGTGCCCCCAGCGCTCAGTCCGAGGCTGCATGAGTTGAAGAGCGGCCGGGGAACGCGGCGGTGTCGGGAGGGGATGCGGTGCGGCCGCCGCAGGGCCCAGTGCGCCGGCATTGCCGCGCCGCACTGTGCCGCGCCGCGCTGTGCCGTGGCGTGGCGTGCGGCCCGGCTGTGACGCTCCGTCTCCGCAGGGCATGAAGGACTCCCCGGTGCGCCGCGCCGTGAAGGACACGCTCTCGAACCCGCAGTCCCCGCAGCCCTCGCCCTACAACTCGCCCAAGCCGCAGCACAAGGTGGCGCAGAGCTTCCTGCCGCCGGGCTGGGAGATGCGCATCGCGCCCAACGGCCGCCCCTTCTTCATCGACCACAACACCAAGACGACCACCTGGGTGAGCGCGCGGCCGGCGCCCGCTGCGGCTGCTGGTGCGGGCGCCCTGCTCGTGGTGCGGATGGGCTCGGCGCGGGGGCTCGTGCCATGGGGGGCTCCGCGAGGCGACGCAGGGGCCACCTCTACGCCACGCGGTGCGAAGCCGCCGCCGGCCCCCGAGGCCACCCCGGGAGCGCAGGGACCCTGGCGTTCGGCCCTGCACCCACCCTGGCTGCACCCGCACGTCCCATCCCGTGCAGGTGACCTCTGCGTTGGGGACGGGACGTTCCTGAACCGATAGAGCCCTGCATTCAGGTGTTAAACACCTTTGAAATCCCCCTGACTTGGGCTGCAGGGGCATACGGAGACATGGGGATGGACGGGTTTGACTGAATTCTATTCTGCTGTGACTGGTCCTCCTTTTTTATTAACGTAATACACGTTACATTTTTATTAATGTAATACAGGCCCAGAAGCAGCTCACTATTGTCTTGCTTCTCTATGAACTTTAAGATATTTTCTAGTTGAATGTCTAGTCTTGCTTACTCTGGGTGAGTGGTTGCATTTTGGAATAATTGCAGCTATATTTTGCATGAGTGTATTGACTGCTGAAGGATAAGGAATAATTGTGAGTTGGGAATTCCAGCCTAGAGCTTAATTTAGTTTAGATAGGTAAATCTTTGAATTTTGCTTACTTATTGCTTATGTATTCTTAAAATGAAGGATTTTATCCCCCAGAATTTATGCCGTAACTCAGTTCCTCCCAAATACCAGGCTGATGGTTGAGTTTATGGTGTCAGTTCCTGTCAGTTTGTGACCAGCTCGCAATAGCTGCAGAAAGTCAGGCTGGTGCTGAAGACACTGCGTGCTCAGAGCAGCCAGGGCCACTGGTGCTTCTGTTTTAGCAATACAGACAGTTTTATTTTGCTTCCTTAGCAGATCACCTCCACATACTAAATGCTCTGTAGCCTTTATGTGATTTTATTTTGTATTTTATTCTCTAAAAAAACCTTTCAGTACAGTCCTAATGTAGGGAGATTTCTTTTCCAGCTGATACTGCAATAGGCTCTGCCTTAATCTGATGGATTTCTCTTACAGGAGGATCCACGGCTGAAATTTCCAGTGCATTTGAGATCAAAAGCTTCTTTGAACCCTAATGATTTGGGCCCTCTTCCTGTAAGTATGTCTTTCCCGGTGCATATGTGTTTCAGTAGCTGGTCTGTTGCTGATGGTGTGTGGGTACGTGCGTCGCTGCGAGGCAGAGCTGCAAGCTGTCTCTGTGTGTAACCCCAAAGAGCTTTCCTGTCATCTTTGAATCACTAAGGCTTTTGAAAGCCAGATCATAATGTTTCTGAAGTGATTGAATGTTTCTTTGCTGGTAGGAAACACGGAGCTTTGGATACACTTACCCTTAGTCTGTCTCTGGTTCTGTGATTTTAGATAATTAACTGCTGCCTTAAAAAAATCGCTTGCTCAAAGTGAGCTTTGTGAATGTACCAGTGTGTTTTGGCACTCAAAAATCTAAATATATTTTGAGTTTGAATGACACTGCCATATTTTATAGAGAAAATCACCATATTGTTCTCAAAAATCTTGTCATGGTCTAGCCAATGTGTGATAGTGGTTTATCGGCGTGTCAGATGCTTTGTTTTTGGAACGCCGTGTGCGTGCTGCCAGAAGGTGCCTCCGCGGCAGACACACTTTTCTGAGGCGCTGCTCACAGCGGCACGTTGCCGATGGCCTCCCGCGTGCTGAGCGCGTCCGAGGGCTGTCCTGGGAAGGGCGCTTCCCTGCGCTCGCCAGCACCCGCGGGTGACGGACCCACCTCCAGGAGGTGCTGGGACACGTGGGGTCCAGCAGCTGAGCCCCTTGCAGAGGGGCTGGCCCTCCTTTCAGGAGCCTTTAGCCCTGCTCCTGGTCGCTGAAGGGGTTGCGGATGGCTGGAGGATCCACCCTGCCCACAAACCAAAATGTGCTGCCTGGGCACAAGGGGGGCCCAGAGGCAGCTCCAGCGAGTGGTGGTAACCTCTGGTACCGGGTGCGGTCAGAGATCTCCTCTGATGCATCCTCAATTACAGAATCACAGAAGGGCTGAGGTTGGAGGAGACCCCTAGGGATCATCCAGTCCAGCCCCTGCTCCAGCAGGGATACCCAGAGCACGGGGCACCCAGTCGCATCCAGGTGGGTTTGAAGATCTCCAGAGAAGGAGACTCCATCCACGGCCTCTCATCCAGTGAATTCTCACTGCACATGTCCTGATTAGTGAAAGATTTGATTTTGTCTTTAAATCCATTTGGCAACTTGTCAGGCCCAGGGCCTTGAAACATTAATTAGATCCAAAATTGCTCAGATGAGCATATTTATTAAGATGCATTTACTAATTAGAACACAGCAGTAAAGCAGTTTCTTAAGAAGACAGCTGTGGAAATAACTTCCCTTGTATTTTTTCAGACACACTGAGCATGTGTTTATCCCCAGGGAGACATTGCTTAGATAGAAGACACTGTGCAGAAGCAACTGGGTGTCCAGTTTAATTGATTCTCTTAACTGCAAGAGATACGATGTGCCTTAAATCAGGGAAACATGATGTATACTATTGCATGTACATATTCAGCAAGAGATTTAAGCGCAGTTCAAACAAGGCATTTTTGAGTGCGATATGAATGCTGCAGAATTGAACAAGGATCATTGAAATGAAATCAGATATTCTGTATTGTATAGAAGGCCGAAGCGAGGCTGAGTGCTGCACGGATCATGTGGCATGTAGTCTGCCACTCTTTTGCTTTCTATGCTGCAATCGTTTGGAAGATAGGAGAAGAGATAAATAGAAAGGAAAGACCTGAGGACTAGGTTAGAGCTCCTGGTCCTGCTTCTGTAGGATCCTGATTAGTTCATGGACAGCAGTGATCCCCGGGGTTGCAGAGGTGAAAGCCGAGACTCTCCAGCCAGGGAGATCATGGCCAGTGTGTCCCTTTCGGTGGCTTGCTAAAAATCTCCATGCAAGAATTTTCCACTTCCAATATTTAAAACAATATATATGTATTTACTGAATATAATCATCTGCATAAACAGGCAGTTCTTCAATCGTGCTATGTTGTCAGCCGTGACACGTAACGTATTTGTGATCATTCGGTGTTTTCCACCTTGCAAACATCTTCCAAGCACCGTGGGTAACGTGTTGCTTCATGCTGTGAGAGAGCAGCAGCGTTTCACTGTCTTTCTTTCTGTCTTTTTTATTCCCTAATTCTAGCCTGGTTGGGAGGAGAGAATACACCTGGACGGAAGAACGTTCTATATCGATCATAGTAAGTAAGCACTGAGGCACTGCAACATGTACACAAAGGGAGGTAATCAATATTGAAGTGAAAGCTTTATAATTTTACTCTTCATTTAGGAAGCCAGGTGTTGATATGTGGAGACATTGATACCAGAGACTTAGTGCCCTCGTACGGTACTGTATATTCACCGAAAGCTTGCTTTTAATCGGCTCATCAAGCTTTGTCCCTCTCTGACTTGTGAAGCATTAACATTTCTTCTTTGTGGTTTCTTTTGTTCTTGTTGATATTTTGGATTCTTTGTTGTTGTTGTTGATGATCCCATGGCTTATTTGCACTTAATAAATTAAAATACACACTAGGAATAGAAAATAAGATGAGAAGAGACCATATAGCCACAACTCCACGTGTAGGCAGTGGAGAAGCAACGCTGCTGAGTACACTTTTCTCCCACTTCAAGAAGGTCTTGTGGCAGTGCTAGTTCTGATCTTATTTCCTATTTGGAGCATGTTATATTGCACCTGGTCCATTAATATCTCCTCAGTTCTGTTAGTGAAGTTCTAGTGTAAGTGATGTTTCATTGTAGACTTGTCTTTTAAAGCATCTCAGAACTGCTCTGTCAATCTCTGTTGTTGTTCCAAAATAAAGTAGCCCAGCTCTATAATGAAGCCCACCTTTATAATGAGGCATTTCTATCGATGGCATACGCTTCACAGAAATGCATAGCTCACAAAACCGCTAGAAGAGGGTACCTTTGCTGCAGAAAGCTTGCAGGATGAACATCTGAAACCGTTATATATATTTGACAATATTATAGTTTCCCTATAATATCAGTAAAATTAATTCTTAGGCTTATCTATAGTTTTGTGTTATATCATTATGAAATACTACTTCTAAAGTACTATGAAGTTTGAAATTGCATACCTAGTTTTAAGTACAAAACAAATAATTTACTCCTTGTCAAGAGCAAGATTAACTCCTTTCAAACATTAGTACAGTTTTTTTAATATTCTTTATGCATTACACACTTGTCTCAGTCAAGACATGCCTGGAAAATTAATAGATTAGTGTAAGCTGCTGTCACGGATGAGTTAGGGAACAAAACTCTGATGCAAATATCTGCATGATTCCTAAACATCCCTACCATTGAAAAGTTTCAATTTCTCAGTCTTCTAAAACTACTGAAGCATTTGTGGTAATGCCCAAAGGCACACAGTGTTAGAAGTATACATTAAGCAAAATCGCCCAAACACCTCCTAATTTCTTCAGAAGTAACTTATTTGCACCTGAATTGTATCTTTAGCCCCTCTTTGGCCTGCGTTTTTGACGTGGTGGCCGGCAGATCTGCGGCAGGTCTGGGGGCTCCAGCTGCTCGTCCCCCGAGGGGCGGCCCAGCCGCTTCCCGGGGCGCCGGCGGCACCGGGAGCTGCTCCGGGCCCTGGCCAGGGTCGCTGCCGGCAGCGGCCCTTTGTCTGGGGCAGTCCGGGAGTCCTTGTTCCCCAGTGGATAGGGAAGCACAGCGACCGCTGTGCGCACAGGGTTTCAGTGTTGTTCCTTCTCGTATGTACCTGGCCATAACTGGAGCTTCGTGACGGAGCCCGCTGGCCCCTGCTGGCTTCATGGCTGGGCTCAGAGCGCACCCGGGGCAGGGTCTCGGGGCAGCGTCGCTGCCCTCCTCTCCTCTCCTCTCCTCTCCTCTCCTCTCCTCTCCTCTCCTCTCCTCTCCTCTCCTCTCCTCTCCTCTCCT
>JAVCKT010027088.1:0-21399 GCA_032273925.1 Rhynchotus rufescens | reverse complement strand
CTGCTGGCCTGCTGCTGTTAGGTGATGCTCAAGACGGATGGTTTCTTGTTTTCCTCATTTTTTTTATATCCCATCTCTGGAAACAACTTGAAAATAACCCTGCAAATAGCGAGGGTGCAGGGAGAGCCAGTGGATTTGCACCCAGCAGGTTGAACGTGGCCCTTGCACGGCCACTTCACTCCCTTAATGCTTCTCTGCGAAGTCACTGCTGCCCATGGGGCTGGTTCTGGGGTGCACAGGGAGCTGGGGCCTCCTGCCAAGGGTGGGTCCAGCCCTCCTGCTAACAGCCAGCTCCCGGCCTCAGTTTTCATTAACAGGTCCCTCTAATTGCCAGCGTGATTTAACGAGTCTATGTAGTGTTAAGCTGTTCCTGAGAAGCAGCTCCCTTGCGTCAAGGATTCCAGTTGCTGGGAAGACCCTGATTCCCCCAAACTGAGCTTTTGTTTGCTGCTTTTGGGGCTGCTTTGAAGAAGGTGGCAGTGGTGCAGACAGGGTGAGAAGCAGCACTGGAGCTGAAGGCCGAGGTGTCCTTTGAGTTTGAGGAAACAAAGATGAGAGGCCTTGGAGGAGTCTTTTCCCCTCTTCTGAGCTTCTCTGGTGCATCCAATACAAAGGCAGTCTATTTTTTTAATAATAAAATATGATTTTCGTAGTGTCTAGTAGTGCTTGAACACGACATGATCCTGTTGTACATGATACTTCCATCAAAATATTTTCAGTGGAAATACGGTAAAGGATGGGCAGAAGGAAATCTTGCTCTTCTCTTGCTCATGGGAGTTAGTGGTGATGCTCCTTAGTGCACCTATAGCAGCAGATCAGCCAGAACAGAAATCCAGATCTAACAAAAGGTTTAGTTCATCACTTAAAACGTTAGGACTCTTCAAAACTGCAGATTTACAATTTTTCTTTTTTAATGGATTCCCAGCTGATTTTCACTGATTCCCGACAAAGGCGGGCATTTAAACAGATTATTTCTTGACCATTTAATTCAGGAAAGACTTAGCCGTCTTTAATGATGAAGAAAAATCAGGATAATTAGAGCACCAAAAGGGATGATACTAAAATTTCTGACAATCCTATTTTGGTTCAAAAGTGGGAAATGCAACCCCGTGTTCTCGTGCTCGCCGGGAGGTGAGCGGCTGTGATTTTATTCTAGTCGTGCAGATATTTTGTGCAAGATTGTACATTCCCATCCTGCACCTTAATTTAGTGGGAGGCACTGCTCTGTTTTATGGGCTGGAAAAAAAATCTGCATTTGTTTTGAGTGTCTGTTAGGTAGAATTCAGTTAAGGTGAAACCTAAAGCGGAGGGAAGAGTTATCAACCAGCAGGTGCCATTAGCAGGAGATTGGACTGATTTTATTCACTCTTTTTCCTTATTTGCAGTAAAATGACTGCAGTTACAGTTAAATTGTACTCAATAGATGTAAAAAGGGGGAAGATGCGTACGTGGCTTGTCAGAGTTCAGCCCCTTCCCTGGCATTAGTGAGGCAGTGAGGTAGGATATCAGCTTGTAGCATTGCAGCAGCGTGTTGTGCCCCAGACTTGCACAACTCGACTAGTCCCTGTTTTTTTGGAGCAAAATGGGCATCTTAGAGAAGGAATGAAACTTTAGGTGTTTGTAACCGGGAGCAATGTCATTTCTTAAAGAAATATAGAAATTTCTCCTTAAAGAAAAAGTAATCACTTGTAGTTTCAAGCAATGTAACTCTCCGTTCTGCCCTCGTGCCTTTGCAGCTCTTGGAGGGGATGTCTGTGAAACAGGGAAAAAATCTCATGTGCAGGTTGTGGCTAGAAGCTTAATATAGGATCTTCACCAATATGTGCAATAAATACACATTGCAGATAATAGTTCTCTTGGGTGGCGAGTGGCTTAGCATGTTTGTGGCACTTGACATGGATTGGAGGCCTTGCTACATATGTGGTGTTTGCTGCGCAGTTTGGCTTTTTGTGCCTCTCTGCCTTCCCTGTAGAAAGGATCTATTCCAAGTTTAGGCCTGTGCCACAAAATAAAGGCTCTTCTGCCACATGGGTAAACGTCAAGAATTGATTTTTGGGTCTTATATCTGCCTCAGTTTGTGGGCAGTGATAGTAGCGTAAAAACTGCAGAGAAGTGTTGAATGGATATTAAAGTAAAGCCTTGTAGTGCTAGGAACACTCTGGCATCCTGGGCTTCCGAAGGGCCTAGCCCGTGGCTAGGGCTGTCCCGTTGGCAGCAATAGCTACAAGACATATTCCGTAGAAAGGAATGACGGGAATACTCGGAGCAGGATGGTGGGATTCTGGATTTCTGTTGGGTCATTCTTGCTCAACGCTGCTGCAGCAGCTTATCAGCTAGTGCAAATATTCCCCGTTACATCACCCACCTTTTTCCACTGCACTGTTGACAACGATCAAATTAGAATTTATTTTTATTTGGGGTGAGAATATGCAAAGACAAATCTAAGGGAGTCGATAATGCAGCAGTTGTCTTATCACTGAGCTGAAGAGAGGAATAAAATACATTTGTTGTCAATATTTTGATCCCGAACCATTATCAAGGTATAGATGCTCAACAGAAATACCTTATTGACTCTCGTGTCTTTTTTATTGGTTTGTGTAAGATGTCTGGCCACGGATTTTATTTTCCTAGCAGGTTTGGGGAGCGCGCGGTGCATCCGCTTCCTAGCCCTGCCAGCTGATTGCCAATTTATTTCAGGTCAGAGAATGTGCAAGTTGCTGCAAGGTGGTTGGAAACAGCATCTTTATTATCACAGTTCACATGTTGCGGGCCGGTTTCATTTGTTTTGCTGCCTGGGCCCTCCAGGCTTGCAATATAATCTTCAACTGGTTGTTAGGATCAAATGGCCTGTTTCTTAGCTGATTTGCTGCAGGCAGTGTCCGGTAGGAAGCCCAGCAGGGCCCGCGGTCCCTCTTTGCATCATTCAACCTAAGGATATTTTCCCCAGGAACATGTGGAAGAGGGTTTTAATCCATGGGGGGCTGGGGTGAAAAATCCCTGTTTGGGGGTCTGGCGGTTAGGGAGATAACTGCTGCTCACAGATGGCCCCGCAGCTGACAGCAGGTATGGCTGGAATGTGTGCATTCAGTAAAACGTGCTAAAAAACAGAGTTTTGGTGCCACGAGGTGACTTAACAGACCTATTCCTTTAACAGGTCTCCGTGTAGGTGGGCTCCATGGAGCACAGATAAGAGATACAGAGAGAAGTATGTGCAAGTGATTTCTAATGCCTTTTTTGACTAGACTAAATCTCTGAATACGCTTGACTTTTATTCATTTGTTTTTAGCATATAACGATCTGCTTGAAATTTCTACCTTCTCTCTCCCTTCCTCCTCCTCTTCCGCTTCTTTGGGCTTAATTTGGGAAGGAGGGAGGTTAGTTGCAGGGATTTGGATTTGGGCAGGCAGGATTTGATCCCATGACTCTCAGCATGGGGAGACGCGGATCAATTCCCCGTCCTGTGTTCAGCTGGACACTGGGCTATGGTGTGTGTTGATCAAGAAATCCCCTCCTGTTTTATAGCACATAACACATTCATTTCAGCCACTGAACCTAAATTACTGTTTTGCTTTTCTTTCTTTTTTGATGAAATGGTAAGAACTCTTTTTCTATGGGGATGAAGTTAGTTTATCCGTGCTAATGCTTTGATTTTTTTCCCTTTTTTCTCTCTCTGCCACAGTAGGTAACCAGTTAGGGGCCCTGGTACATCAAAGGTAAGCAGTGGGTTATGTTTTATTATTTATTGATCAGTTCTAATTGTTTATTGATCCACCATCTGTAGCAGTGTTAGAAAGTCAGAGGTTGAGAATGTGGAGAAACTGTCAGCTTGGGTTTCTGCAATCCCTTTAAGGCTATTTGCTGTGAAGAAGAAAAAAGGGATGAAGTGAAACTTGGATTTAGTTACTATAAATCTATAGGACTGGGCAGAATAAATCCTGCTCCCTTTTCCCCTCATTAGGAGGAAAAAAGAAAAAAATGGCATTTTGACAAGAGCTGGAAATATTAAACAGGCAGGTGGATTATTTTTATCAACCTTGTGATATATAGCCCAAGTAATATTAGACAATTAAACTTTTAAGTACTATATTAGTTGTGTTGTATTTTCTACAAGATGCAAATTATTAAACAAAAAACACTAAAGATGATTCCTCTCTACCTCTTGACTGTGTTGAGATCTTAGGAAATTTTTGAGCCCTGTATTTTGAGACACATACACACTGAGAACTAAGTCCAAAGAGCGTTAGGCTTTTAAAGTCTTGAGATGGTAAGAATTCAAGGGATAATTGAAGGTGATTTTTATAAATTCCAAAGAAAGAATGATAAAGACAGGCAGGCAAATTACAAATTTCAGAGGAGGCATCCTTGTCAGCTTTGGCATTGGCTAGTTCTCTTGGCAAGAGCTTATCAAGAAATAGTAGGCAGTGGCTGTGACCTGGAAGGTCTGGGCTAAGTATTAAAGAAACTTTGCCATTATTCTGTTAAATCTGTCTGGAGCAAGAAGGTAAAAGGAGGTTATTCAGTCAGCTCCACTGAAGATAATGGAGAATAGATTGGAAATATATCCAGCGTAGGAGAAATTAGATCCATTCCCTCTCCAGCTAGGGCATGGAGCAGGTGACCCCTGAGAGGTCTTTTCCAAAAGAGATGGTTTTGACTGTGACGTAGTGTTTACTTGTCTGTGCAAAAGCCTTATGTGCTGTTCTGGTTTCCATGGCAGGACATAGTTGTCTTTCAAATTGTTTTTTGTAATGACTGTTTGATTTTCTTCCCCCTTTTTTTAGGGCTGTAATAACAGAAGATTTCAAAGTGCCTGATAAAATGGTTGGATTTAGTAAGTATCTTGGATGCTTTTGATTTGTTTCTTCATATATATTCTGTGCAGGAACACTTTATTTTCACAGAATAAGGCACGCTCACAAGCTTTGTGTATTTACTGGCCTTAGATAAGCCCTGTTTGATGCCCTCTTTGTAGGGCCTGGATGATGTGTTTTTAAAATCAAGGGGCAAACTACATGGACAAACTTGATATCCCTGCGTTAAGAGCAGCATTGTGAGGTATAAGTTACTTAGAGCTGTAGTGATTCTCTCCCTTCAGTTCCAACCACCATTGCACTTAAGCACACCAGGAGCAAATTTATTTGTCCCTCACTGAAACATATTACTTTCTTTGAATATGTAATATTGTGAGAACTGAGGGAGAGAAACAACACTAGCATGTTACAATAATAATTGAGTTAGGGCAAGTTAAACAGATTATTTTTGTTGTATTTTTAATGTTTACTGCAGGAAAATGGCCAGCATGCATTACTTGGATGAGGGTTTTTTTCCTAGACTTGTATTCCTGATGCTGTTCTCTTCCATGCTTGATCTTAATTTTGGTCTTCTGAGGAATGATCATCACCGTTCCTTTCAACAGCACCCTCCTGCTGTTGTGACTATAGTGATTGCATTAACTCTTCTTCCACTAGATTTCTGTGCATCTCTTCCAATTTAGTATACAGAGAGTAAAAGGAAAATAACAGACCAGGATAACTACCTCATAGTGTGTGAAGTTTTGTGCAGACTCTAAGCTATAAAACTAACTCTGGAACTCTGGAATTCCTGTAAGGGAAGCCCTCTCCTACCAGACCTCATGATTTATTGGTCCTGATGCATGTTTGGAGGGATATCGGAGGGATTTTGGAGCTCTGGGAGGGGAACCTGGATGCTCTACTGCTGCATCATGTGTGTGATGGTTCCTGGTTCGGGGTCACAGATGTGGGGCGATGGCAGGTCCACAGCTGAGAAATTATCCCTTGGGAGCCTCTTGAGTCAGATGTACCTGGCTCTTTTAGAACCATCTCATGTATGGGTTCAGGTTGAATGAGACGTACCAAAAGGACTCGTCCAGCAGAGCCTTTTTTCTACCTCCTATGTACTTTCATTTCAGTACAAGACAGATGTTCTTGCCAGATAATAGGATAGTTTTCAGCAATATCTTGCTGCTTTTCCACTAAGATATACTGGGTCATACTGTGGATACGTATTCTGCAGTGGAATAGAACTGCTGCCTTCTAGGTAGCAGCAAGAGTGATACAGGGAGGGTGCTCTTCACCGTTGCTCTGAGAAATGGCACGTTCTGATGCTTGTTGAATTTGTTGCAGTAATCGGCAGGGGAGGTGAGCAGATCTCAAGGATTCAGGCAGAATCTGGCTGCAAAATTCAAATCGCTCCAGGTAAGAGCCCCTTTTTAGGGCAGGCAAACAGGCTGTGATGCTGAAGGGTGTTGTGTCCGTTGCATCAGGTGCCTTGCAACGCTCGTAATGTGTTATCAGCATAAAGCTGCATGGGAGGGCTGTTCTGGGGCTGACCTCTGGACTAGCACAGAGACCAGGTGTGTCAGGTGGTTCTCACAGCAAAACAATCAACCATCTTTAACCAACAGATGGGTACAGCCTGAAAGGACACTCCATATTGTTCACAGAGCAAAAATTGCAGCTATTGAGTTTTCTCCTGGTGATACCTCTTTGTTCAGCTCTTGCAATTTGTTTTTGGTGAGGCTGGTCCGCTCCAAGGAGGAGGCATTTGAGCAGGGAGCAGCATACAAAGCACCATTGAGAAGATGGGACTATCCAGTGCTTTATGCTGGTTATGTTTGGGAAGATTATACTAAGGTGCTGTATAGGAAGCTATGGGGGAATATAACCTAGGTCCTCCAACCTCTCCCGTATTGGTGGAGAAGGCTTTAAAAGAAATGCAGGCATCCAGCAAATCGTATTAAACAGGTTGACCCTGGATGTCTTTGAATTTATTAACATGGAATATGTGCAATGTGCAGAATGACCGTTTCGCTGGTATCTAACAGTTACTGAAGCAGGTGCTGTTTTTGATATTTGTGTATTTGCCAAGAGAATGACTTGACGAGTTAAAAAAACACCTGGGGAAGTACAATCCCATGAAATACTAAAAAACAAAACAACTTGTAGTCATCTTTAAGATGCTGTAAGAACAAGACGTAATGCTTCAGAAAGGATATGTTTGCGAGTTACTGGTAGGTAAATACTGTTCACATTTGCTTCTAGGACACAGTTGTAATGAAGCGTGGCCTAGAAGACTGCACGAAGGCTTGGACACAGATTGTGTCCAACATCCCGAACATGGAGATGTTTTCAGGCTGCAGTTTGTTTCTTTACGTTCACTATGTTTTGCAGTCCTACTGTTTATGAATAAACTGTCTAGTCTGTATCAGAGGAGCAAGCATTTCCCTACCTACCTGGTTACAGAAGGAGTTTGAGTGCTAAGAAATGGAAATATCCACCCTGTTGTCGTCTTGTTTCTTTTGTAGATAGCGGTGGGATGCCCGAGAGGCCCTGTGTGCTCACCGGGACGCCCGAGAGCATTGAGTGAGTTCTGACTTCGTGGTTCTCCTTTCTCCTTCTCTCTCCTCTCCCTAATGCTGTGCTCTGTCAGTGGTGCTACTTGGTTAGCCACACCAGCAAGTGTTGGCCTAGAGAAACTTGAGGGTCTCTGGAGCATAGAACCTCTTGGTCTGATCCTTTAAACTGTGCACCTCAAAGGCTTTTTTTCCAGTTGCAGTTTGAACCCCCTTTAGAAATTCCCTGGAATTCCACTCCGCAGGGCAAGGTTGCTCTTAGGGCACCTAGGATGCAGTTGTTCTAACTGCAGCTTTCCAGGATACTGAACTAAGTTGTTGAAGGGCACTTCTCTTCTCCCCTTTGCCTCCCTTCTCCTATTGAGCTGACCATCCTTCCAGCCGAAGAAGGGCTGCATGAGGCCCCCAGAGCCTGGTGGTGCCACCCCAGAGCAGTCTGCAGCTCTTGGTGGTGTTGCAGAGCAGCACGAGGCCCATGGCTGTGCTGGCCTCTGCATTTCTGCCAGCAAGAAGCCAAGGACTGCACCAAAGCCTTGAATTCTGATCCCTGCATGGTAGAGACACATGGCCAGCCGGCAGGGGTTTCTACTTGTTAGGCCTATAGAAACTTTAGGGACAGTGTTTCCTCCCTCCCCCTTCCCAGGAGCTGAGTTTGAGACTCTCACAAACCAGTTGAGGACCTCCTGCTGGAACTGGATCCAGGATCCTCAGGCTTACAGGAACACACTTAACATATGGAGCTGCTCTTTCTCTCCCCAGCCTTTGGGTAGGTGGGTTTTTTAAAATCCATCTGGAAATCTTTGAGTTGCATTTGATAGTGAAAATACATGGGCACAAAGACCGTCTCTCTAAAGAGAAGACGCTCATCATTCTTCCATTCCTAAGAGATCTAAGGGTACTTAAATCTCCTTGCTCTACCATAATACTGCAAGCAGTGAGCCAGAATAAATATAATTGGCAAGCTCACATTATAGGGCAAGCAATGTGTTCTTGCTGGTATTGAAGTGCTTTTTCCCCCTTTTAGCAAAAGATGTTTCAGAACAAGACCAAAATATTAAAAAGCTGGGTTGCCTGATGAGATGCAGTTGGGGAATAAGGGGGGGAGAGTTATGGTTTCTTTTTAGACTTCATGGTTCTGAAATATGTGGTTATATGCAGTCATGCCCACAGCTGTCTTTAAAAAAAAAATACAAAAGAAAAACAACAAAAAACACAAAAAAACAAGATGGGGAGGAGGGGAGGGACTATCCATTTATGAAGCAGAATGAGGAAGGCTGCTGAGTACTTGCAATTATGTAAAACTTAATTTGCTTCTGTATTAAAATCATCAGTTTGGTGATTTGAACTGCTTTGTCAGGCTGCTTGGAAAAAAAAAAAAGTAGAATGAAGTAAGGAAACCAATCTGGGTGTCAGACTGCTTTGAGAAGACTTTCGAGTGAGGGATGTTTCCATTAGTTATATCTAGTGGTAAACTAATAGGTTAATTTCCAAACAACCACTTTAATCTGAAGGATGGCATGTATTAACTGTTGTAGACTTGATAATATTGCAAAAACAAAGAACGTTATGCAAAATGTAAAAATAGATGAATAAAATCTCTTAAAATTCTTTCAGAATATTTGAAATGAACATCCCAAATTTCCTCCTTTTGCCTTGTCTTATGAGAAAGTCGAGAGGAAAGTGGTGCTCTGATCTCTGCAGCCTTAGATCATCACCCTTGAGCTGGGAATGCCTCCTAGTAAGGAATGAGTTTGCACTATCTCGTTGAGACTCTAGAGAGAAGACAGCCCTCCCGGAGGGGCTGATACGGCTTGAGATGAAGCAGGGAGAGGGGAAGGCACTGCCTGAGGCTGAATATTGAAGGGCTGTGGGAGAAGGGGAGGAAAGGGATGTGTTGGTACCAATAGTTCCCGAGATGAAGGGAAGCCGCTCTCAGCTCTCTCTGACACATAAGAGATGTTGAAGAAGGTCTTTTTAATCTCCCAAGTGCTTCTTCATCTGTCTCTGCTCATCAGGAGTAGGAGAACCCAGTTTTTCCGTGGGTGCTGCTGCAATATCCTTGCCTCGCTTTCCAGTGTAGCTTCAGCAGCTGCTGCTTGGGGCCAAGGCTGTGTTAGAGCAGCGTTCTGGTGCTGCTGGTAGGAGCAGGCAAAGAAGAGCAAGGCAGTTGCCTCTGACTGCTGGTGAAGCAGCATGCTGTGTTAGTCTCAGACAGTGTCTGTTTAGTCTGGACTGAGAAGATGAGCCTCAGACATGGCATATGGTTTTTTATTAGAATTTGGAGGGTCTTCATTCACTGTATGCACCCCGGTTGCTGTAGCGCAACTGTTGTCATTAGCTTCCAAAGATAGCAGAGCATGCTGCTGCTCCTCCTTCTGTCTTCCCCTTTCAAAAATCCAGCTGCTTATCAATAATCACGTTAGGGGAAATGGTACACCAAAGGGTCAAAATGACATTGTGCTAACTGTGGTTTCCTTCATCTCTTCACTTCTCTCCCCAATCGCTTCACATTCCAGTGGTTCCTAGTCTCTTCGTCACGTGGAACAATGTTGTCTAATGGTTGTCTCCCTCGATTCTTTTCCAAGACAAGCAAAACGGCTACTGGGGCAGATTGTAGATCGCTGTCGGAATGGACCTGGCTTTCACAACGATGTTGATGGCAACAGTACCATTCAGGAGATTTTGATCCCGGCATCCAAAGTGGGTCTAGTCATCGGCAAAGGAGGTGAAACAATAAAACAGTTGCAGGTGCGCAAGATGCATTCACTTTAGGGCTCTCTCCCCTCCTGCAGCTTCTCTAGATCAAGAGCGTGCTGAAACAGAGAGCCTAAAATGCTCTAACCTTCTACAGCAGGGACTGTTCTTCTGCCTTCGGAGAGCTGGACTCGAATCCGATCTTGGGTTACCAAAGAAATCAGTTTGGCCTCAGCTACGCATGTAGTGGAGTTTTGCCAGAACTGTGAAAGAAACTTGTGTGCTTTAGATAAAATTTAGTGTGTGCTGTTTAGGAGGCGATCCTTGTAGCCAAGAAAAGGCTGTCTGTAGTCTGCTGCTGCAGTAGATTTTAATGCCAGCCCCGCTACTGTAGAGTGTTGTTTCTCCTTCGTCACTAATCTGTAATAAGGCTGGTGTTTGTCTTCCTCCTTTTCCCATCTTTCTCCTTTCTAATGAAAAATTAGCTTGTTATATATAAATCTGTCATCCTAAACATTCTTTATTCTTCCTTCTTGTTTTATTTTTCTTTGATTTTTGAGAGTAAAGGTTTTCAGAAATGAACCTAGGCCAAAAATGTAGTTTCTAACGTACGCTGATTAGGCCTCTATCTTCCAATAACTTCAAGGCTGGTCAAGCAATTGCTGTTACATGCAGACAGCTACAGATGCTGGAAAAGGCTGAAAAATCAGTTGTTGAGGTGAAGGGAATCCATTTTTACAAGAGAATGAGTTATTGAGGTCTTCAGGAGTAGCACACTGTGTCAGTCCTTTTTGCTTTAGGCTTGTTACTGAATTTGTGCTCTGAGTACCCAGGAAGAGCTAAGAGCTTCTGTAAGTTCCCTACTTTGACCTCTATAATGTTCAGTAACCAAAACATGGTCCCTAGCTTTAGGGGCTCTGCTTAGCAAAGTGCTCTGTGCTCTTTCTTCAGGAGCGAACGGGTGTGAAAATGATTATGATCCAAGATGGTCCGTTGCCTACTGGAGCAGATAAACCCCTCCGCATTACTGGAGATGCATTTAAAGTACAGGTATGTAATAAAAGTAAGCCCTTGCCCCTGAGAACGGAGTAGTTTAAAGCACTAGCATATTAGTGAGCATCTAATGGAGCAAAACCCAACTGCAAATGCTGCAATCCCTGCTGTTTCTTGTCCTGGGCATTTACAGGCCGAGTATTTAGAGCAAGTTAAAACAGACACCAGCAAGTGTTGGTTTGTCTACAGCCTAACCTAGTTCTCACTTGAAATAGGCTTTAGACGTGGGTAGGCAAAGTGCTGAGAAGGAGGGGTTGAGGACAGTATCTTGGAAATCCTTTCCAATTTGAGAGGCAAAAGTTGTAGCAATGTTACGTAAGCAAAAGGGTTCTTAGTGACTAACTTAACTGTGTCTTAAGAAAGTTCTGTGGAAGGTTTATCTCAGACAGCCAATTGACACAGGTAATTAAAAAAATAAAGCCTGTAACAACTCCTGAAACCAAGGGGTTTGATTAATATTGGTGCTGCAGTCCCACTGTGTCAGGGTTCTATCTGTGCCTGTGGGTCTTGCTTTGAAGCAAAAACCCTTCATCAACTAGAGAGCACAAGGCTTCAGTTTGATGGCAGTACTTAACTTTAAGCATTAATCTTAAGTGGTAGTATGTACCACTTCTATGCAAGTGTCTTTCATGTCTTGTGAAGTATTAAAGTCTAGTTTAGCTTTCCTGTTTATAAGAAAAACAGTTCTGTTTTGTAGGATCTCCTTAATCACAGGTTGCTGGAAGAGTGGATGCTGCTTAGGCATGGTATGCTTGGGTGGCATTTTTCAAACCACTTAGCTGAACAGGGCTTTTAGGTTTGAGCAATAACTTTCAAAATTCTTACACATATCATGACAAAAGGATAGATATGTAAACAGAAGTTTAATGGCACTCTTGCTACTTTTAACCAAATGGTGTTCTGAGTGCTGCTTCCTTCCAGGAGGCAGTTTGTCTTGGCATCTCTGAAGCTTCGAGTTGTTTTCTTCTGTAATAAACACCAAGAATGCATGGAAAACACAAAATGCGAAAGGAGTCAAATTCACCAGTGTCCCTCAAACCTGCCAAAAGAACAAAAATGTCAAAAGCTTGACGGGTTATATATGGAAACCAAGACCCGGGTTTCAACATGTGGGCATTTTTCCTTGTGTTTTAAGTAGTGACTGCTGATAGCTTATATCCAGGGTACACTTTTGTTAGCTGGGTGACCAGCAAATTTGTGAAGGGCCTTGAGAGCTGCAGGAAGGTAGGGAGAGCAGTCATTTGTCTCAAAATATCTTGCTGGGTTGCTGCAGGCTTGGGGTTACCTTTCTGAGTGTCCCCACGCTCACTACTGCCCACCTGCCTTCTTGGTTCATGCTCTTTATCTCTTACTGGACACATCCTCTGCTGTGCTGTCACAGCTTCCACCTTAATGCTGATTTCTACCTTATCCAGGAGAAAAGGGCTTTCCATTTGCTTCCTTGGAAAGAATGATAATCATTATTTTTAAATGGTGAAGGGACCATCTTTTTGAAAGGCTGAAATAAATTGCACCCAGGAAACTCGCTCGCTTGGCCGACTTTATCAGACATGAAAGATGCCATCAAGAACAGTTCTCCACTGCTTGTGGTTTCAAAAATTCCAAATCAGACCATTTGCATGAAGCAAGCAGGGTGTTCTGCCTGAAAGCTGACCATTAGCTCTTACTGAGGCCCTGAACTGGGATGGCAAGCAGAATAATTCGAAGCTAACTGTAACTTCTTTCCCCATGTAGCAAGCAAGGGAAATGGTACTGGAGATCATCCGAGAGAAAGATCAGGCAGACTTCCGAGGCGTACGCAATGATTTCAGTTCTAGAATGGGAGGAGGCAGCATAGAGGTATGTCTTCTTCACGAGTTATTGTGCTAACCTCCAAAGTGGGCTGGGGGGAAGCCATCAAGCTTCACGCGTAACCTATATGCTTAACTTTAAATGCATTGTGTTCTGCTGCCAGAAACATCTGGCAGTGAAGAGGAGTTCTGATGGACTCTCCGCTGGCACTTTTTAAATTGTCTTTTGGAGGCAGCGTTGGTGTAGGGCAGAATTCGTTCAGTGGGGAGAGGAATTTGTGACCGTGTGTTTGTTTTTCTGAAGGGATGTGGCCTGGCCTCCTAGCTAAGTGTCTCCTTGTAAAGCGGGAGTAATTCGGGCTAGTTCTCTGAGCTTTCATTCTGCTTTGCCTTTCCCATCAGGTCTCTGTGCCCAGGTTTGCTGTTGGAATTGTGATAGGAAGAAATGGAGAAATGATCAAAAAGATTCAGAATGATGCTGGAGTTAGGATTCAATTTAAACCAGGTTTGTGTGAGGGTGGAGAGCTGTTACTTTCTGACTAGTGTTCCAATGGGGATTGGTAAAGCAAATCTGTCCTGAGGGTACAGCAATTAGCCTTTCTTAATTTAAAGATGCATTGTTTCTCTTCCTAAATGCTATTTAAATATGACATGCTGCTTCCTCGTGCACTTTCTGGGTTTTTTTTTGCTTTATTTTTCAGAGAATAATATTTACACCTCATTTGCAAACATTAGATGTCACAACAGTAATGTCTTGACTGGTAACTGAATTAATAAAAATCTTTTATTTAAAAACAAAGAGGGTTATTTAATACATATATATTTAAAGATTTCTTCAGGACATTAAAGCCTTTGGGGATCAGGAGTTGATTAATTCTGAGTAACTTTCTCTGGGTCCTTGGCTGTCTGATCACGTATCAAAGCTGCCTTTGTCCTCTTAAGATTTTATCCATCTCTTTTATAGCTTTTTGACACTTGAAAGTGTTGCTTTTTGGAATGCTGCCCCTACTGCAAATGTGGTTTGGGGATTTGTTGTCTTCCAGTAGATGGAAGAGGGGCTGAAGGTGGAGGGAAGAGAGGTCTTGGGGTAGAGACACTATATGAAAATGCCACTAGCAGTGGCAGTGCTAGGAGGAAGCTTTTGCTGCTGGATGGATGTTTTCTCATTTTAATTTAGTCTTTGCTCCCTCTCTTCACAGATGATGGGATTAGTCCTGAAAGAGTCGCACAGGTCATGGGTCTTCCTGATAGGTGTCAACATGCAGCACACATCATCAACGAGCTCATTCTCACGGCACAGGTGGGTTCGGGAGGCTCTTGGGAGCCTCTCCTACGCTTATATGAGACCGTAGTCTCTGTGCTGGGGCAGTGTGGATGGATGCCACTGTCTGAAGAACAATAGTGGTGTTAAATCTTCCCTCTGGCAGGCCATACGTGTGGCTGCCCATGACAAAACTGCTAGGTTTGCTTTTTAATCTGATCTGAACTGGTTGAGCTGTAAGGTCTCCTTGGGCAGTAGCATAAGGTGTCATTGGTGCTCCTTATTTTCCTCCCTATTGCGTTGGTTTTGAGCTTTTTGGAAATGGTGACCTTGTGGCACGGAGTCCAGCATGAGACAGTTCCTGGAAGCTGTGCTTGACACAGCTGAGTAGTGCTCAGGGCAGCAGAGCATTAAATAGCAGATCTCAAACACTGCCTCCCTTGCCACCGCTGCATAATATGTTCACGAAAGGTAAGTCGTGATAGTTCTTTTTGCCCTGAGATCTGGTTTGAATACTTGATTACATAAATCTTTTAATCATCCACTTAAATTTCCAGGCCTTTCACAGTGGCCTCTGACGGTCTTTGACCTTTGCTTTTGCAGAATTCAGTTATCCAGAATAGCTGTGCCCTTTAAGTGTCTTTGAACTTAAAAGTTCCCTTCAGAAATTTTGGAAAATGTGTATTTTGACTAAGCAGTCCCAGCAGTTTTTTGAAGAACAACACTTGAAAAGAATTGGAAGATAACTTCTGTGTTATAGTGCCAAGATCTATTGGTTGTTCTAAGGAAAGCCCCATCACAAACTAAAAGTACTTTTAGTAGCTGATGCTTGTTCATAGGGTTATTTGAGCAGATATCAAGGCACACATTTAGAAAATATAAATATCTTCCTGAGTCAGGAAGGCAGCTGTAACCTACGTTAATAGCATTTCTTTAAACTGCTTCAAAATCTGAGATGTGGAGCCATCCAAGTATATCTTATTTAGTGCCATTGATTATAATACAGTTTAACTTACTTTGCTCTTTTTTTGTTGTTGCTGTTTTTAATGTACTTTGGAACCAGGGCAAAAAAAAAACACTTAAACTTTTTTTTTTGTCTTATAAGGAACGAGATGGCTTTGGAAGTTTGGCTGTCACCCGGGGAAGAGGTCGTGGCCGTGGGGACTGGAGCGTTGGGACACCTGGGGGCATGCAGGAAATAACCTACACGGTGCCCGCTGATAAGTGTGGTCTTGTTATAGGCAAAGGTAGGTCCTGGTGACACGAAATGTCACAGCTTGCAACCTGTTTCTTTTGGCATGGTCTCATTCTCACTCCCTGGCAATGGGGCTTTCGAGTTCTCCATAAGTGTGGGTATTTAGTGGCCAGTGAATGTGGCGTAGGAATAAGCTAGAAAGAGCTGTGATTTGTCTGCTTTGTGATGCTCTCACTCCTCGTAATTGTACTCACCAGGCCCTCCTTCACAATAAGGAAAACTCTTCATGCAGAGCCGTCAAGTAAACTCGTTATAACAAGGAGCTGCTTGAGAAAAGGCCCGATTGTTTGGGAATCCTTTTTATAAGGGTTGTTTGGGAACCTTTTTTGTAAGGCATTGATTTAAAGGACAGTTTATCAGGGGCAAGCAGAACAGTCTTTGCTTGGTGCTGGATTTGTGTGAGTGCTGTGTGATAAAATAGAAGGTCTCGTTTGTGGCAATAACTACAGATAGTGGCAGCTACGTAACCGAGGTGTCTGATGAATAAAATGGTGACATTTATACGTATCTGAGCCCGCTGGGGAGCAGGCTGGTGCCTCTGCCTGCCTTGTGCATGTCTTGCTCAGAGTTGATGTTCCCTGCCATGGAGGCCCCTTTGCTCCCTTAGCCACTGAGTCCTGCCGTGAAGGTGGACAAGGCAATTCTCTCAGGAGCTAGGACATTCCCAGGACGGTGTTGAAACCAAGGCCTCAGCATCAGTCCTGATTTGCCCCAGAGCGTGAGCTGCACATCAGGTAAGGGCAGCACTTGCATTAGGGGCAGGAGTTGGAGACTCTGAACTGGTGCAGTGTTTCCGAGTTAATACACTGCCGTATCAAAGAAGCTGTATTTTATTTCTGTGTCTGCCTGTTTCAGAAAGAATGGCACATGCTCAAACTAGTATTTAAGTAGTCGCAGTTGGCTTTTAGTGTCAGCAAAGGTGAGCTGAACAGAATAGGAACGTATTAGCTACAATGGTAGAGGAGGCAGAGACTCGAGGGCATTGTGCCATGTTTCAGTGACATTTAGTTTCTTGCCATCCCCTTGGGCAGGAATAAGCTTGCAACGGAGCATGTTATAGCCTTTTCCCCCTGCTGCACAACCCCGCTGCTTGTCACTTGTTCTCTTCCCTGTCACTGGGCCCTCGTGAGGTCCCAAATCTGATGTCCCAAACTGCTGCCTCAGTGGATGATGTGGAAAGGAGCCTGGGAAGGAGTCAGGAGTGTCTGCAGTCTGTTCAGGATGTTGCTTTTGCTGAAATCTGTTCACAAGCCTGAAAATGTTTTTGTGTTGAGTTTGCAAACAACAATAAAACTGCCCTCTCCGTTGTGCCGAAGAGATTGTGCTTGATCTCAGTGAACAGTCCAGTTGGGCGGATTTTAAGCCTACAGGTGAGAGTTACGTGTATGGACAAAATCAAATTATAATGAAACTTTATTGCTATATCCATTAGTCATGCTTAATAAAGGATCAGAAAAGGTCACTTGTTCAGCAGAGCACTCAAGTGTGGAGTGTTTGTGACTACAGAGAGCCCCATGCACTGAAAGGATAAATGCAGGTAGCGGAGCTCGATGGCCCCTCGTTGGAGCATGAGGCCTGGCACAGCTCGTTGAGGGGGTGGAGAGCAGCTTTTTACCTTTGCTTCCACGGCATCCGAAGAGGGATTTTTATCCAGCAGGATCAGAAGCTCTCTGGAGGGGCTAATTGCTACTTGTACGGTGATTTGAATGCCTGTCGCCCTGTAATGTCACCTTGCAATCACTGTGCTTGCAGTGCCTGTGCTCTTAGTGTGCTGCAGCGCTCGTTTTTGTCAAGTGAGAGGTGGCTGTGGCATCGCCTGCTGGGGCCTGGCCAGGATGGCAAGGACTGCACTTTCCTAGCATTAATGCACCACATTGATGCCTGATTCTTCTCTGCTTCTCTATCACTGCCCCCAAAACAGTATAGGTGTGAGGAGATATTAGCTTTTTAAGGCACCTGTGCCCTCAGCCTTTCGTTTCTGAGCAGTTTCTGAACATTTGTTTATTTTCCCTGTGAGCTGGAGCTTTGCCTCATTTAGCACCCCAGCCATGGGCATCTCGGGCACCCTGGTGCAGAGCAGTGCATGTGGCCAGGTAACTGCTGCCTGTTCCTTGTGCCACTCGGGAAGCAGGAGCAAGGAGGAGAGGGAGAAGCTTGTCCCAGCTGCAGCTCTCTAGCACGTATTAGGGAAGATCCACATCTCTTCTTGTGAGCATCTCATCCCCAACTTCCAAGCACCAGCCTTTAGGAGCCGATGAGGAGCCCCCAGCTCCTTGGAAATTGTGCCTGGAGCTGCTTTCCTCTAGAGGGTGGTTAGGTGCAGCTTTTCTTTTCTCAAAGCCCCCGAGGAAGGGTGGAGACGAGAGCCATACACATGTCAAGCGCTTTCTGTGCTCGGTGCTGCTTGGAAACTGCCCGCAGCCTCTCTGGGCCCCCGCTGGATTTCCATGATAAATACAGCAATATTGACAGATAACGTGGCCGGCCTGGCTCTTGTCAGCGCTGCCTTTTAGCAGGTTTGATTAATTGCTTTCCGATTTCACGTCCAGCTGGGGGGCCACACTTGCCTCACTTCTGCCCCCCATCAGGTAGAAGAATGGAGCGGGCTGCTGAATGTGTCTGTAGACAGTGCCCGTGTGCCGAGCGGGTCACCTCCTCGGGAGAGGAAGGTGAACTCCTTCCGGGCTGCGCCGCTTCGCTTGCATGTTCCAGGCATGGGAGGGAGCACTTTGGCATCTGCACGCAGGAGGACGAGAAGAAAAAGAGCAGATTCCTGGTAAAGGAGGAGGATCCAGTCCTCGGAGCAACCTGTTTGTCGCGCGGCGAGGAAGTGCTGCTCCTGCAGCTTCCAAAGTGGCTGAAAGGATGCCCAGGTTTTCCATAATCTGATGAAGTGGCAGCCAGCTCACATCTCCCTCCAGTTGGGCTGGATACAGATCTGCATCTGACATAAATGTAGTGAAACCTCTTGGTTTGGAAAATTGCGTCTTGCTGCTTTCCCATGTGTTACTGAAAATCAGCGCCTTGGCCACACAGTGCAAGCCCTGTTCTCTGCCCGGAGATGTGACATGGTTATTCTTTGTTAAATACATCCTCTAAAATTCATCCAGAAAGAGTTAATTGCCCTTGGGCAACTTTTCCTTCTGCGCTCCCTAAAAAGGCTTTAAAATGTTCAAAAGGTCAGGAGTCCTTACAATGAAATGAGCAAGTGTCTACAGCATCCACAGTGTGTTTTGAAGTTGTGGGGCATGTATGGAGCTGGAAATGTGAGCAAAATTGATGAGATGATGTTTGGGTACCTCTTTAATTAAAACAAATCTTTGGTTAGTCTCCTTTACTGTCTTTCCGGCTCACAGTTCTTCTTTTTGGGTATTGATTTCATCCAGGTTTGTGACTTAAAGGATGTAAAAACCCCTTCTTTCCCCACACCCTGTAATTTCTCCAGTTGAGTGGAGCCGATCTGTAAGTTGTGTGAGATTCCAGGGGAAGAATTGAACGATTGTAACAGTGGCTGAAGCTTTTGTTAAGCAAATCTCATTAAGATACCGAGACCTAACAGGTTTTCAGGAAATCCCATCCACTTTGACCAGCCCTGCTGCATCCTAGCTGAAGTATTCCAGTGCTCCAGTAAATCCAGCTGGTAGAGTGGTCAGATATGTTCACTACATGCACAAGTCACTCCAAAATACTACAAGACAGCAGAATCCAGCACTGCTCCAGCTGCATGAAGGGCTGCTTTATCGTGCATTGTGAACAGGCAGTAGTGTAAGCTGAGGTTTTCTTAAGGGAACCTGTTGAAAATTGGTTGATTTCGGGAAAACTCGAGCTTTATTTTATGCTGTAAGGTACATGGCTGGTGACTTTTTGAATGAACGGTCTAACAACAGAAACAAGTCTCATGACAGAAAGAAAAATTATGTTTCATTTGAGGATGACTCTCTTGAGAAATATGAATAGGTGTTCAGAAGCTCTGGAGCTGGTGGGGATTCAGTCAGAACAGTTCTTACACTTTGGGATGACTTAGAAGTATCTCAGTCATCATGCATCTTGTTAGGAGCTTGGCAATGTCCACATAATCTGTTTTCTTTAAGCAACAGTTGTGGGTATCTGAAACTATATTCTCATTACCAGAGCCTTTGTTAGTTGTGTTTTATGGAAAGAGATGCTGAACATCCCTTCTTATGTCTTGATTTTCTTTTCTTCAGGTGGTGAGAACATCAAGAGCATAAATCAACAGTCAGGAGCTCACGTGGAGCTCCAGAGAAACCCGCCTCCAAACACGGACCCTGGTGTTCGAATATTCACAATCAGAGGAATTCCCCAGCAGATTGAGCTCGCTAGACATCTCATAGATGAGAAAGTTGGTGTAAGTTTCCTCTGGTGATGTTCATCTCTTTCAGAATTGGTGCTCTTGCTCGTAGCTATGTGTAGGCCTGGACTTAAAGCGTGGCACAGAGTACATGTGCTTACCTTATTTACCTTCAATACCACTTGCCTCCTAGCAGCCAGTCTGAACTTTGGCTCTCCAGCATCCATTAGATCAGTCCTTGCTATGGTCCCAGAAGCATCAGACTGTTTGCTGACGTAATCAAGTGTAGTGCAGCTGTAGGAGGGAGAGGAAAAAAGCTTTAATAAGATATGAGAAGGCTGTCAAATGAGATTTTGAAGAGAAGACAGTGGTGTTACTGCCTGAGAGTGGCACAATCTTGGCACCATCCTTCTGAAAGCAACACTCAGCTCCTTGCGCCAGTAAATCCTGCATGACTTTTGTTTTCCACTTAATACAGTGCTGTGGAATTGAAGCTTAATAATGTCAGGATGGAACTGCTGAAGGGGGAGACTTGGGTAAAAGGTGGTGAGGAAAACACCGGACCAAGGCATGGTAGAACTGAAAAGCAACTTGCTGAATCGAGCTGAAAAGCTCGATACCCAGGATCCAAGCTGTTTGAGCAAAGCTTTGGCCGTGCCAAGGTTTTGTTAACTCTTCTGAGGGCTGGCCAAAGTTGCTTCTGAAGCTAAGTGTGCTGAGAGTCCTGAGAACTCTGTGCTTGGAGAATCGGTCTCCTCCAGCTGGGATTTAGTGGAACACATCCCAGGCTTTCTTCTTCCCTTTCTTGTTGCTCATATTAGCTGCTCCCAGCCTGGGCTTAGAGCTGCATTTAAATATTTTTGGGTTTCATGACAGGGCACCAGCATGGGAGGACCTGGAGGGTTTGGTCAAAGTCCGTTCAGCCAAGCACCTGCAACACCTCATCAAAAGTAAGTTCTTCCATCTCTTTGGGATGGCTGTGGGGAAATACTGGGAGCTAAGAACATTCAGAGAAGAGCTCTGAAGGGCTGTAAGTGGAGCCTTATGACCGAGTTCTCAGAAGTGTTTAAGATTGTCTTCAGGAAGGATTTTAGATCTTAAATTTTAAGAGAATTAGGAGCTGGCATTTCCAGAATTCCCACTGCTAGTGCAGGGAGAGCATGGGAAGAAGTGTGAATCACATGCAGCACAAGGGATGCTGCTGAATATGGCGTATCCTCATTTGGCTTCAAGAAGACAAAGATCAGCCTAGTTGGCATTCACACCTACAGTGTTTCGTGTTGTTTCTGTGTTCAACCATTTGTTCAGCAGTTTCTGACTATAAGTAGTAATTCATTTCTGTGGTTGACTTTGTTCACGTGGCCTGTTCCGTATTTTATTGTCTACTTCAGTATGTCTTTTTGTCCTCTGTAGTGGTCCTCAGGCGTTCATGACGCAGGGTTGGGGCAGTACCTACCAGACGTGGCAGCAGCCTGGACAGCAAGTCCCAAGTAAGTGTTTAAGCCCTGGCTTGGAGAAGGGTTCATGTTCTCTGCCAGCTCTCTGCTTCGTGCCCACAAGACACAGGTGCTTCCCTGAGACCAGCTGTGTGCAAAGAGCAGAAGCAGCTCCTGAGCAAAGGAGCTGGATACAAATGTGCTGTGGTACATGAGTTCAGAATAAGCC
>JAVCKT010027085.1:0-16936 GCA_032273925.1 Rhynchotus rufescens | reverse complement strand
CAGGCCCCAAAGCTGTGTAACTGCTTAAACCCATCCCAACGGTTAAGCCATAAGGGAAGCCTAATCATGCTAGAAGCTACTGTAATCCGTTAACCCTTGCTGCCTTTAGCAAGCCAAGGAAGTTAAAGCGCTGCCTTTTCCTCCTTCATATTCCCTCTTGCCCCAGCCTGCAGCTGGGATTTCTCCCCGTGCCTCGCTGAGTTAGGTGCCCAGATTTGTGCGGGAGAGGACAGAATTCCTCTACTTGTAAGGCCTTGGCTGTGTGGCTGCCGTTTGCGCCTGACAGAGATTGGTTTGATGGCTGGTGTCACCTAAGCCGTGTGGACCACAGTGTGGATACGGCAGCGGGCGGGCAGGACCGCTGGCCACGGGCCAGGTGCCGGCGGATTCCCCCGGGGCTCTGTAGGGATGGGGAGTTTCCCCACACGCAGAAAAGGCGCCCGGGGATTTTTTCCATCCCAGGGATTGTACAAGCTGCTTTTTTCAGACGTGACCCCGCTCGGAGCAGCTCCTTGGCCTCTCGTTTTCTCCTGGTGCCCTTAAGAGGAGCCTGTGGCCGTGTGTCCCTCCCCATGTGTGGCGGGGACGGGGCTCCCCGGCCACCCCGCCAGCGAGGACCTGCAAGCAGACATTGTGTCCCACCATGAATCCCCCGTTTGTGACCGAGCTGGGCTCGGAGCCTGCATAAATTAGTCATTTTCATCTCCCTTAAAAAAAAAAAAATAAAGAAAATAAAGCCGTTGGACAGACCCCCAGCCTCGCACGCGAGACAGGGCGAAGCTGGCGCTGTTCTGACCTGACTTCTCCCCACACACCGTGTTTCGGGCGCGCAGGGCTCGGCGGTGCCGGGCGGCCGTGCCGGCTGCGCCGCTGCCGAGGCCCGCTGCTTTACTAACCTGCTCTCTCCTCTGTATTTCCCGTTTTGCCGTGTAGGTCTTTCGCAGCTTTGCAGCCCCAGGCGGGCGTTCTCTGAGCAAGGTCCGCTCCGCCTCATCCGGAGCGCCTCTTTCTTTGCAGGTTTGCACTGTGCTGTGTGCTGTGCTGTGTGCCTAGGCTGGCCGGGGTGGCGCCGGCGCAGCCCGGCAATAAGAGCAGTATTTGGTGCAGAAGGGCAGCGATGGCCACTTCCATCCCTGGTGGTAGGTCCCCAGAGGACACAGAAGCCTCAGTGGTCTTCTCTGGGGGAGTATTTCCTCATGTTTAGCTTAGAAAACTATCATGCTTGATGGTGGATTTCACATTACTATTCATGTCTCACATTTATTCCAAATTTCACATTTAATAATTCACCATATCATCAAGCTGTTTCAATCTTGGCTTGCCTCAACTGAACTGAAAACTAAACATAGGCCAGGTTCATACATGAAGTGGACATCGCTGCTTTTTAACGGCTGTCTCTTATTTCCGTGGCTGAGTAGCTTTTATTTCACAGACATGTTTGCAAAATGTATCACGTTTAAGCCTGAGACACTTTTGATCTACTCTGTATGCAGCCTGTGAATCCGGAGAGTTTACAGCTTTGCTGAACACCCAATGCACTGCTTACAGTTTAAAAACATTTTTCCTTCAAATCATCTCTGTAAATTCCTTCTTTAAATTGCATAATAACTGCTAAGGTTAGTGTATAAATGCAGTCCTGTTTACATGGTTTTGGTGACTTTTGGAGGTCTCTACGCAGATTGCTACCTATGTGGCATAAGCTCTTCCAGGACATTACACATATTTTCAATAAAATTTTCAAGAAATAATGAATGTAAGACAAATTCAGTCTGTGCTCAAATGGATGTGCAGACTTCAGAAGAACCCGTAAATCTTTTCAAAGAAGTGTTTTGGCTTGTTCAGCTTAGCAGCCTTTCTTGGTGATGGCCTTGTGTGGTGCTGTTGATCTGAATTAATGAGCATGGTTTTGTTTCATTAATTACACGGAGATCTGCAAACAAGAAAGGACCTATATCTTCCCCTGCTAATTGGTATTCCTTGTTTTACAGTTCACAGCAACCCTATGGACATGCCCGGGAGGGAGCAGAGCGAGGACAGAGACAGCGGTATAGCGAGATCTGGTAAGGGCAGGTTCGTGTGTTAACCCTGTAGACTCAGAACGTTTCCAGCAATGTTCCCTGCATGTCAGTCTGCTCAGTGAGCTCTCTGAAACCCAGTCAGACAGTATTGTGGGCTTGCTGCACCTCTGTGCAGTGACACGCACCTGCATATGTGTGTACAGCGTGCCGGGTACCGCGGTTCTCCGTGGGGATCCTCGCGGAGCGCATCCCGACAGCACAGCATCTAATCAAAGCACATTGCAAAGAGCAGTCACATTACACACTGAAGTCCATCTGCAGTATTCCAAACAGTATCAGCATTTCAAACTCAGGCTGGGAATAATGTTAAGTGGTGAACTCTCCACCACAATTTGGTGGATATTGGTCACTTACAGTGGTAAAGGTTTCTAAAGGATGTGATTAACATTACTGCTTTCCACAAAGAATTTATTTCCCAATACACGTGGTTGATGGAACAGAGCAAGGTGTAGCGTGCACTGTTGCCGGTGTTGCCTGTTGCATAAAGCTGCAGGACTGTCCCACCCTTGCAGTGCTTGTAGATCTTGTTAATGTTACTGTAAACTGGTTATTCTTAAGATAAGAAACATAGATAAGCAAAAGAGAAGACACTTGATTGGCAACAGCCAGATATCTCGAAGGGCTTTGTTTAATCACTAGTGTTATTTTCCAAATAGTCTTTCTCCTGCAGAGAGTCTTACTGGTTGCTCTTGCTGTTGCAGCATCTCTTAGCAGCCTGCTCATCACGCCCTTTCCGTCTCCGGGCTCCTCGTTCAACAAGAGCTGTGCGAGCAGCTACCAGCGGCGCTGGCGGCGCAGCCAGACCACCAGCCTGGAGAACGGCGTCTTCCCGCGATGGTGAGCCGGGCGGGAATGCTTCCCGGCATCATCCACCCCTGGCAGCGTCGTCTGCTCTTGCGTACACACCTCTGTTCCTTTTCTGTGCAGTATTTATATAGTGACTGCAGTTCAATGATTGATCTTTTTTAGCACCTGTTTCTTCATGGCATTTGTTGTTTTTCACTAATTAGGAAACCTTCAGCAAATTTTTTTACTATAATTAATCTGTAAAATCCTACTCAAAACACAAATATTTGGCAGAAATAGGACAGAACTGGTATTTCATATTGTAATCCTACCAGTGCTTTGATTTTGTGATTGCAGGATCAATTAATGATCAATCAATTAATTAATTTCTAAGATGGATTTTAGCAAAGGCAAGGATTTGACAACAGCTGCAAACAAAAGATGTTCATTGATGTTAAATGTCCTAGAGCTTAGTTACACAAGAAGCAAAGCTATCATTTTAAGCAATGGATTATGTTAACTTTCTCTTTTTCCCGTGCTTCAAGGTCCATGGATGAAAGCTTCAATTTGTCAGATGACAGCTCTGGTCCTAGCCCAGGAATTGTTAGGAAAAAAAAGATAGCAATTGGAGTAATTTTTTCACTCTCAAGAGATGAAGATGAAAACAACAAATTTAATGAGTTCTTCTTCTCTCACTTTCCTCTTTTTGAGAGTCACATGAACAAACTGAAGAGTGCAATAGAACAGGTAAATGCTTTTTTTTTTTTTTTTGAAGTTTTGCACCCGCAGGTTGCACTTGCATTGCTCTCCTGGTCCCTTTCAGGTTTCATTTCTAACTCTTGCTGAAGACGAGACAGAGCTGCTCTCTGCTGCTGTTGCAGCTGCCCTAGGGAAGGGCTCTGGGCTCCAGCAGCCCTGGAGCAGCCGAGGTGCAAGGGTGCTTTTAAGGCCACCTTCACCTTCTTGTTTCAGCTGTATCTGAGTGGATTGCAGGATCAGTTCCAAACTGTAAATAAATCCTGTGCTTTTCTCTTACTCTCCACCCCCGTCACTCAGATGTGTAGGATATTTTCAAAGATGGAATGAATGGTATCAAATGTGCAACTAGTTTTGCTTCAAATCCCTCTTCTAGGAAATACTTAGGAGTTAATTTGCCATTACAGTGGAAACTTTGACCTCTTTTATGCCTTGAGTAATTGAAAAGCACAGAAGAGATGGTCTGCAAACACGTCTGCCTCACCTATCTTTCCTCCGATATGAAAGCTGGCACTTGTACCATCGTTTATCATTTAAAAAAAAAAACCTATTTGTGTGACTAGTTGCATGAAAGATAAAGTCAAACACATGACTTTGTTTTCCATTTTTTGGTGCTTCTGTAGCTATGCCTGGTGTTACTTATCTGTTTAATGGTTGTTTTCAAGGCTATGAAAATGAGTCGTAGATCAGCTGATGCCAGTCAGCGGAGCTTGGCATATAACAGGATTGTTGATGCCCTGAATGAATTCAGGTGAGCAGTTCAACTCTGTCTCTCTTTTTTTAATGTCTGTTTTTTCAAAAGCACTCATGTCTGCTCTAGAGGGACCTTCTCCTTAGTGTAGCTTTCCTTGGCCTTCAGAGGTCTCATCTGAAATGGAAAATGGCTTTGGCCCTTTTTATAAAATAGCTTGTAATCTCCAATGTCTTCTGAAAAAGTAAGTATTAGCAAGTTCCTGGCTGCTAACAAGTCCCTATAGCCTGTGTGTATCATCCCTTGGAATTTTGACAAGCGTGTGCATCTGTGCAAGCTTGGGGTACGTAGCCTGTGGATGATCAAGCGTTTTTCTCTGGTGGATAGTAGTGAAGTTTCCAGCTACCTCCTAAATGGTTTTTTATGTCCCACTGAGATGGGAAAAGAGGAACTGTGAGCACGTGGTTGAGAAACCCTGCTCCAGTGTGTATTTTCCTGGTGAAGCAAGACCTTTACTCTGCACTAAATTCTGCTCTGAAGGAATTTCAGATAAGCAGCTACTAAAAGGCAGGACTATCTTATTCACACAGAGAAGTGCAGCTCTGTAATCTCCTGCTATCAGCACCTGCAGAGCCGTTGCTATTCAACAGTTAATACACAGGGCAATGCAGATCCCTGGCGTTAACTCTCCTGTTTTCCTTCCATAGTTTAAGCAATGGGGAGGGGACTAAAGTGAGATCCGTTGGCTTCCAGGGATTTGTCCCCTCCTGATGGGAGGGGCAGAGTGATTCCCAAAGCCGGGGGAGAGCTGCCGTTGGAGAGGGCCACGCTGGGATGCTGTAAAGACTGGGGTGTCACGCAGCGGTGCCCTGACCGTGGGGCGGCGTTGGGGGACGAGGCCACCGGTTTCTGTGGCACAGAGCGGGCGCCGAGGCCGGGGCGCCGCTCGCCCCGCGGGGCGCTGCCAAGGAAGGAGGATGGAGGAGCCCTGAGCCCCGCAGGGAAGGGCCGTGCGGGGTGGCAGGAGAGCCACCCGGCCCATCCTCGGGGACGGCAGCAGGGCAGCCGGGAGCCCAGCGGGGCCTGGGGGTCCTGGGCTCCCCCGCTTCCCCGCGCGGCCCCGCGTAGCTCCGTCCTGCCACCGCTCTCTCCCAGGCCCTGTCCCGTCAGGACACACGCGGCAGACTTTGTCCCTTCTCCCGCAGCCTTCCAAGTTAAACAGTCCCGGAGCGGTGGGAGGGGAGCGCGCTCCGAGGCAGCATTGGAGAAACCAGCCCGGGAGTGCCGGCACGGCCGGCTGCCCCTCGCTGCCTCCCTCCTGCTCCTGCTCCTCGTCCCACGGGAACGCGGGCCCACGTGGTGGCACCCGGGCCGGCAGCCCCGGCTCGCGCGGCGGGGACACCCTGCGGGGCTTCGTGGCCGTGACGGGAACGATGCTCTTTCATATTAGGTGAATCTCATCCCATGGGGCTTAATATAAATTAAATTTCCTGGGACGCACCCTTAGCTGATTCTGTTTTATGGCCAGGTATGTTACAGCATATAAGGCAGTCTAATATACTTAATGTACCGAGTATATTAAGCAGATAAGGTAGTTGCCAGGGCCACCTCTGCTACTGATGCTGGGGTATCTCGGGGTGCTACCTGCTGCGTGTGAGAGCCCCTCTCTTTGAAAAGCAAAAGTGCTGCAAAAGGAAAGAAAAAGCCCATTTAAATACTGAGGCTGGATGCAAAGATGCTTTGGCAGCGGTTCAGCAAACCCATTTAGGCCACTATTATCTCTTTAGGCGTCTGCCTCCCCGCTGGAGTCACGGGGAAGTCAGGAGGCTGAGTCCTTCGCTGAACCGGAGCCTCGCCTGCATTTCTCCCCGCTTAGCAAATTGCGCTGCAGGGAAGGAGGCTGCTGACTGCAGTGAGCTGGTGTTTCTGAAACACAACCTCGTGCTGCTTTAACTCGTTGCAGGCTTTTCTGGGAGGAGAAAACGCAAGCGGCCTCCTCAGCAGCAAAGCTGATTTTATCACATCTTTGTGCAGGGCAGGAGAGGCTGGCGGAGGCTCTGCCGGCGCGTTGGGCTCCACTTTGCTCTAGCCACCTCATCCCAGGAAGGGCTCCGTGCCCTTCCCCACTCCAATGCTCCCGCTGGATTTGCTTGGGTGGCTCCAGGTCACCCCTTGCATCGCCAGCCACTGGGAAGCGGTTTTTAATTTTCTAAAGCACCGATGCCTTGAGCTGGTGGCACTTGGCCGAGAGGCTTAGCGCCCTGCTCGGCTGTCAGATGTGCGGACACATGACTTGGGCAATAAGCTGCTGCCCTTGCTCCCGGGCTGGGCTGCCGGTGATCCCGGTGCTGCCGGTGATCCCGGCGCTGCCGCGGGCAGCGCTCCCGCCACGTCCTGGTGGCCCAAACGCCACTTTTCAACAGGGATATTTAAGGCTCTTGCACCGCGGGGAGCAGAGCGGGGAGCTTCGCTCTTGCTCAGGGCAATGCAGGGAGCCCCCTCCTGTCCTTGCTCCTTCATAGGATAAAAAGCCTGGAGGAGGGAATGAGGATAGGGAGCGTAACCCCTCCGGGTGTGCGGGACCCCGTGCAGGAGCAGAGCCTGCTGCTGGTGCACGCGGGGGTGGGTTTGCATGGCTGTTCCCCCTATAAATGTGGTCACTTTCCCTGCATTTCCCCCCGTTTTTCCCGCTGTATTAAGGGCGCGCGGGGCGGGAAGCGGTTAATCCCTGGCGAGAGGTTCCCTTTGCTGCAGTCACATGCCTGCTGGCCGCCCGCCAGCCGAACCCGATCGCTCGCGGAGGAAACACTATCAGCCGCAGATGCAGCCAGGGTTACCAGAATAGTAAATAACGAATCACAAGACTCGGGCTATCTTTTCAACGAAAACAAATATTTTAATGTGCTGCTCGCAGCAGAGCGGCGGTTTCTCTTTCAAAACACTTGCGCGGCCCTGCAGGAGGCTGCGCAGCCGCCGCCGCCGCTCGCGGGAGCCGCTTGGTTTTAGCCCCGGCTCCCGGCCCAGCGGTGCCCAACGTGCCGAGGTGGCCGCCCGCAGGAGGCTGCTCCCTGCCCGGGCCCCGCGAGCTCCTCAGTGCTGATCCGGGGCTGCTCCGGGTCGGGCGCCCCGTGGAGCAAACGGGTTCTGCTCAGGAGCAGCCCCTCGCTCGGTTCCTTTGGGCCTGTCTACATTGGTGTTGTGTTTGAAACAGAACTAGTGCGGGTTAGGCTGGGAGCTGAGCCCTGAGCTGGGGGTTAGTGCAGGGCCTCAGTGCGGTGCTCGGTACCCTCTGCAGCGCGGCCTCCTCGAGGCCGGGCGGGCACCTGGGCCTCCTGCAGCGCCCTTAGCGCCAACGCAGTGCCCCGGCCCCTGGGCCTGCGGCACGGGTGGCACAAAGAAGTCTCTGAATGGGAATTTCTGCCCTCCACTACTTGCTTTAATTTTCTGGATCTTGTTGCTTGTTTTTCAGAACAACTATTTGCAACCTGTACACGATGCCACGGATTGGGGAGCCCGTCTGGCTCACCATGATGTCCGGGACACCGGAGAAGAACCAGCTTTGCCATCGCTTCATGAAGGAGTTCACGTTCCTGATGGAAAACGCTGCGAAAAACCAGTACGGTGGAATTTAGTTTTTAAATGTGTATCTATTCATGCCTTTTTAATTTAAAAATGAGCTTTTATGTATTTGCCACACGGCATCCCCAGAGGAGCAGAGCTGGTGGGGAAGTGCAACGGGGTGGGGATGCAAAACTGGGGGACCCAGGAGGGGGTTGCTTTGAAAAGCAGCAGCCGCACGGGTCGGCGCTGCACAATAGCTGCAGAATAGAGCACAGCACCCCACAGGTTTGCTAGCCAAGCTGGGCCGCCCCTGGCATCCATACTCACAGCCTTTAGGGGTAGGGATCTGCTGCTTGCACCCGGCACATAATCAGGGCCAGGAACGGCACCACCTTCTTTCAAAAAAGTTTTTTTTTTTTTTTTTTTTTTTTTAAGATGTTTTACAATATGTGACTTGCAAAATAGGAAGTCTCATGATGGTTGCCAAACTGAGGAACTAATGGCCACAGGTTTTAAAATACTTAATTCTACTTTAAACATGTGTTGTGTGCAGGGGTTGGTGGTGGGCCATGCAGGAAGGAAGAAGGTAGGCAGAAGGAACAGTCCTTGGCTGTGCTCATTAGGTTGTCTCTGGTATTTCTGCTCCGTGCCCGTTGTAGAATCGCTGTCACTGCAACTCGCTGAGTGGTACCTGGGCAATACGATGCTGAGCATTTTGCTTGCAGGTTTCTACCAGCCTTGCTGACTGCAGTCCTGACTAACCACCTGGCCTGGGTCCCTACGGTGATGCCCAACGGGCAGCCGCCCATCCGGATCTTCCTGGAGAAGCATTCTTCCCAGAGCGTGGACATGCTGGCCAAGACGCACCCCTACAACCCGCTGTGGGCGCAGCTGGGTACGTGCCCGACGGCTCTGGAGGATGGGGGCAGCAGCGGGCGGGAACGTGGTGGCTTTTCCTGATGCTGTTGTTCCCTTTTCCCAACTTAAAACTCATTCATTACTTAAAGAGAGGCAAAATTCAGCATTTCAAGGCAGGAACTTAAGCAGGTAGTACTTATTATTCATGCTCTATTTTCTTAAGGCAGTGCCAGTTATAAAATGGCAGCCAAAAAATACAGCCCTCTTTTTAGTCATCTACAGCAGGTCCACCCTGGTGGTGATGGAGGACTCGAGTTCTTCTCTGGTCCTCTTTCTATAAGGAAACTCCTTCTTCTGCTTTTTGAGATGCTGCTATCAAGAGGCCTGATTCTAGGAAGAGCAAGTGAAGGAAATCAGCTTTTAAAGGAGGGGAAATGGACATTTTGTCAGTGCAGCAGACGGAGTGACACAGGGCAGGAACATAGGGAATGGAGCCCCTGAGCAAGGTTACAGAGACCTCTGAAACCAGTGGCTTGAGTCGTTGGTCCCACTGCCTTCTCAGGGCTGCTGAGGACAGGAGTTGAGCTTCCCACTTTGGGCTGTGTTGTCCTGCTCTGCACACAAATTCTCAAGGAATTTGGTTGGGAAGGAGAGCAGAAAGTTCTGCGAGGTCGCTCTGTCTTGATGCAGTAAGGATGGCCAAGGACTTGGCAAGGAGGCCCCTCTCCAAAACTCACGCAACACAAGGGATCTACTCCTTCCAAGCAGGGTTTCTGTGCCTCTTGCATCCCTTGTCTCTCATCCCCATGTTCACAGCGTGCCCTAAAGCCTCCAAAATAAACACAAGTACTGACTCTTCTATATGCAAGCTTGGAATACGGCCCTCCAAACTGTCAAAACCACCTATCCAGCCCATACTAGGGCTTAAGGGAAGGGAAGAGGTGGCTCCACCTCTGCCTCCCCACTGCCTCTATGCCCTTGGCACAGGTTTTCTTCTCCTTACAGCGCTCCTTGGTAGTTAAAAGTTCAGCCCAGTTTCCAGACTATCCAAGGTAATTCAGAGCAGATGCCTCCTCTCTCCCAGGACTATATAAGGAGCCCAGGAGTCCAGCCTCTAGAGCGAGGCACTGAAGTTAGGTGGTGTGAATACTCCCTAATATGTGAGATCAGATGTCCCCCTGGCCAACGGGTCACCTTACATACGATACCAACAGCATCATTAGGATTCTCTGTGTTAGAAACAAAATACCATCTGGGCCGTCCTCGCTCCTCTGCCTCAGCTTTTCCCTGATGTAGACCTGGCCTTTGAAAGCTTCTATGAGTTTTGTTGACAACATTGTCTGTCTCGAAGCATGGTTTATTCTAAAGATGAGGAAAGTACTTGTCTGTTCTGTTTCCTGTTTTAGGTGACTTGTATGGAGCTATTGGATCACCTGTGAGACTCGCCAAAACAGTTGTGGTTGGCAAAAGGCACGACCTGGTACAGAGGCTGCTCTATTTCCTCACGTACTTCATCAGGTGCTCGGAGCTCCAAGAGACCCACCTGCTGGAGAACGGGGAGGATGAAGCCATTGTCATGCCGGGGACTGTGATAACGACCACGCTGGAGAAGGGAGAAGTAGAGGAATCCGAGTATGTGCTCGTCACGATGCACAAGAACAGGGGCAACTTGCTACCAAGCGAGGCTGAAGAAACGCGAACTCCCAACTGCAGCTGTAAATACTGCAAGTGCCCAGTTGCCCTCGCCCAGAGCACAGAGGGTGTCTCCCAGCCAGAGAGAGAAGATGCCCAGAGCACTCCCAAGGTGGAGCTGGAAGCGCCTTCGGATGAGAGCAGAACTGTTGGCTCCTCTGATGGCCAGGAGGATACTCTTGAGGTTCAGCAAGCGAGAGCCTGCCTGGAAGCTAAACTGGAGAGTGTGGTGTGCACGGGGGCAGCTTCGCCGGAGCAGCGCGTGCTGCCCGAATGTGCCTTGGAGCCAACGGCGCCCGCGTGGAGAGGCGAGGACTCGCTGGAAGGCAGTGGGCCGGCCGCGAGCGCGGCGCGGGCACCGGGCATCGCCGTGGAAAAGAAGCCCCCGGACAAGCCCTTCTGCGCCGCCTTTCCCGGCACCGCCGCCGCCCAGACCAAGGTGACTTTCCTCATCGGAGACTCCATGTCTCCCGACTCGGACATCGAGCTGCGGAGCCAGGCGGTGGCGGAGCAGATCGCGCGGCACCACGGGCAGGCGGCGCCGCCGGAGGCAGCGGCTGCCCAGCAGGGCTGTGCAGCTGAGCGCGCTGCTGAGGACCAAAGCAGAGACTGCGGCACAGCTCAGCCCTTTCCTCAAGCTGCTAGTGAGCACCAGAGCTGGAATCCAAATCCGTACAGTGCTGAGAGCATGAGTCTGTTTGATGAATATTTCACCGATGACAGTTCCATTGAAACCCGGACTATTGATGATATCCCAGGGCAGGCAGCTCCAGACCTGCTCGCTCACAGCAATAGCTTAGACTTTTCTAAAAAGCTGTGCACAAAGGCTAGCAAACCACCCAGCGAATTTTGTAAGTTTATGGACTCCGTTCGGCAGGAGACCTACAAAAACTGCTTTGCTGAGCAGGACCAAAGAGACAAAATCTCTATTCGTGTCCCCCATGGGGACAGAGAAAACGTGGAGAAAAAAGTCGCCCCGGGAATTGATTGGGACATTCCGAGAAACGAGAGCTCCGATAGCGCCCTGGGGGACAGCGAAAGCGAGGACACAGGGCACGATCTAACGAGAGTGGGCGGTAACTACTACGGAGGAGAGCAGGAGGACTGGGCAGAAGAGTACGAGATTCCTTTCCCCGGGTAAGTGCTGCTCAGCAGCCAGACACCCAAGGTGCAGCCTCTTCTCCTGTCACATGTTTGCAGGAGTGCAGCCTAACTTGGCCCCGGTGGTTGGAAAAGTGTCTCTTGAGTTTGTTGGTTGGAAAAGAGGTCATTTGTCTGGGAAAAAGAGGCATTATTTGTGCATTGCCATCTCTGATCCCGTCCTTTTCTTCCCCCATGCACTGACTGCAAAAGCTGGCTGATCTTTTTTAAAGAGTGCTTGGATGGAAGATAGAGGAGATACAATAAATGTGGAAATGCAGCCTCTTCGTTAGCTGCGTTTGGTGTTTGCTGTTGTATATCTCCATGTTATGCCTTTCTTGCAGGTCAAAATTAGTTGAAATGAACTCTGTCCAGCCCAGTATTGCCAATTTTGGAAGATCCTTGCTAGGCGGCTACTGCTCATCTTACGTCCCCGACTTTGTTTTGCAAGGAATAGGAAGTGATGAAAAGCTGAGACACTGTTTGGTGTCAGATTTGTCGCACGCTGTGCAGGTAATTAAGCTATATTGGGTAAATGTATTTCTCACAGTAGGGAAAATCGAATGTTTTGGAATCAACAAACATGCAGGAAATGAAAATATTTGCTGTCGCAGCTCTCTCCAGGTTTGTGCAGCCCCAGACCACCAGTGCTTTCCTGCTCTCTCAGTTCGGTATCAGGAAAGCCTGGCTCACTGGGGGTGCCTCCACATTCACAAGGGCACTGTGGGCTGAAACCAAAGCTGCTTGCGAGCGGTTTGTGCCCTTGGGAAGAGGGATCCCGGTGCTGCACCTGGGAGGAACCCGGCTCTGCTGCAGACACTGCAGCTGCTGGCGGCGGCCGGTGCCGTGGGCACGGCTCCGTCCGTGCTGTTGTGGCCTCTCCGGGGAGCCCGAGCCCAGGAGCTGGGCTTGGTGGGCAGGAGGCACCCGCCTGGGGATGGGCACTGCTCCAGGCCTGCCCGAGTCCCGCTCCTCCCCTCGCACCTTTCCTGGGATGAGCTGAGCTCGTTGTCCACCGACCCTCTCCAAGCTCTTGGGAAAGGAGGGCAAACCACCAGGAGAGGAACGTGGAGCTGATGCCCTGCAGCCGCTGCCACAGGGTCACTCAGAGCGTGGGCAGCGAGGAGAGGTCCCCACGGACCCTCTGCAGGTCCCCTTGTCCTGCAGCACCCACGGCCGCGATGCAGTCGGCACCGTCTCTGGAGCCGGTCCCCAAGTCACCGTGCCCCGTCCTTGCGCCCCAGGGGCAGCCCTGCAGGTCCCTGCTGGGGTTTTTGCCTTAGGGCACGGGTGAGGTGTAGCGGAGGGCAAGAGAGGCAGCAGCGCTGGGGAGCAGCGCCCAACAGAGGCTGAAGTGCCACCAACAGCGGCAGGTCCCCATCCCCACCACCCCGCTTGGGCCTCAGTGGCAAAGCCTAAAGCCTGAGTGGATACAAAAAACGAATTTAAAAAAGAAAAAAGACTTCAGATGGTGACTTTCAATAATTAGCAGCATCGTGGTGCTGTGCAAAGGAAGGCTCTTTGGAAAATGGGGTGTGCTGAGAGCTCAGCCCAAAGGTATCAGGGAGAGCACAGTGGTTAGAAGAGCTTCCTCTTATTTAAAATAAATAAATAAAGTAAGTAAATAAATAAATAAAGGAAAGGAAAAAGCAGGAAAGGAGACTAGAAGGCCGGGCCGGGGCGCTGCGAGGGCAGCGGCAGAGCCGGGCCGGGCGGTTCCAGGCTCCCTCTGCCGGCCCCGCGCACGGAGCCCCGGCGCCTGGACGCACCCGGCGCTGCGCAGGAGCGAGGCTGGTTCTTGGTGCCTTCAGTTTTAGGGCGTTAAAATAGGCCTTTAATAGGTGCTCGTTTTTATTTTACCCATGTTCAGTGAGGACTCTTTATATCAAATATCAAAAGATACTTGATAACAAGGGGCTGCTCGGAAGGAGGGGGGAAGGAGCAGCCGCCGTCCCACGACGGCCTCCCGGGGACCCGAGCGCCGCTCGGCAGCCCCTGGGGACGTCCCTGCAGCCCAGCCGGGCCCCTGCAGCGCCCGCGACGCAGCCCCGGCTCTCGGGCTGGCGCCGTTCGGGAGCCGGGCCCGTGTCGTTTCCCATTCTCACCCCTGTGCCATGAAATTGCTGTTCTGTAGCACCCCGTTCTGGATGAACCCATCGCCGAGGCCGTCTGCATTATTGCAGACACGGATAAATGGACTGTGCAAGTGGCCAGTAGCCAGCGGCGGATGATCGAGAACAAGCTGGGCAAGGAGGTGCTGGTCTCCAGCCTCGTCTCCAACCTGCTTCATTCCACCCTTCAGCTTTACAAGCATAATTTATCTCCGAACTTCGTAAGTATGAACACAGACCACAAGAGCTATACCCTCAAAGGTTCCTCCGGCCTTCTAAGTTAATGCTCCGTGAGCTCCTGCCTGGTTTATTCCACACATCCCTGGCTGTAGCCGCTTGCGCGGCTCCGCAGTTGAGACCCACCCCCCCAAACCATCCTGTTAATTGTGATTAACGAGCGCCTCTCTGCCGCAGTGCGTGATGCACCTGGAGGACCGGCTGCAGGAGCTGTATTTCAAGAGCAAGATGCTGTCCGAGTACCTCAAGGGCCAGATGCGGGTGCACGTCAAGGAGCTGGGCGTGGTGCTGGGGTACGTTTTCCACCCGCTGCTTTCCCGACTCCCCTTTCCCTGCAGGGGCTCCGGCCCTGGAGGCCCGGGCAGCGCGGGGGCCTCCCCACGGGCACTAACCTCCCCTTGGGCTTCCCCTAGGATCGAGTCGAGCGACCTGCCCTTGCTGGCGGCCGTGGCGAGCACCCACTCCCCCTACGTCGCCCAGATCCTGCTGTAAGATGCCGGAGGGCGCAGCCGCGGCGCCCGGGATTGCCCTGGAAGCAGAAGGGAAGGCGGCTCGTCCTGGCTCCGCTCCCTCGGAAGCAGCTCGCGCCGCCGCAGCCTCTCCATATATGACTGCACGTCTGGAGGCCTCTCCTCTCCCTCGTGGCCGTTCAGGAGAAAGGAAAACAGGAGAAATGGATGAGCCTGAAATCGCAAGCACACGAAATCCACGATTTTAGCAAAAGCTGAAGACCTGCGTTTTTTTTTTTCCTCAGCATCTGCCACGGCGGCTAACTGTAATTTATATTTGGGAGAAACTGCTTTGGGAAGGACACCCTGCTGCCGCCAAACCCGAGGGGAGAAGCCGCTGCCCGGCCGGCGGGCGCTGCCCGCGCTCCCCTTGCGCCCTCGGGCCTGGGCAGGATCATTTGTCAAGAGCTTCGACTTTTTCAGTAACAGTCAAATTCTGGACCCTTCCCGGAGGAAGGGCAGGGGCGGGGGGACATTTTTGTTTTGTTTTGTAAAAAGCTTCTGAATGACCCTCGGCTCCACCGTTTATTTATACTCTGTGCTGGAGAGAGGGGGAGCGGCGGGCGGGCGGACAGACCGCGAAGGAGCCCCCCTTCCTCGGCCTGCCCTGTAACCAGTATTAAATGTTTATAATGTTTAAATGTTGCTTTATACTAAGTGAGGCTTTTCTTTCAGAATTGAATCAAAAGGTTAAAAAAAAAATCAGCAAGAAGCAGCAGCCCAAGCGAGACCTTTGGCTGAGCTGGGGTCCCCCGAGGCCCCGCACGGCCGGCCGCTCCCTCGCCCTTTCTCACGGCCTCTGGTTTTCTTGCAACCTCCTTTTTACAGCAGGCAGTCGGCTATTGAACTAAGGAGCTAAAGTGATTGTACCAAAGCATTGGGGAAAAAAAAAAAAACAGCGAAAAACAAGGTATTGAATATGACCCTTAATTGCTCAGGTAACTAATTGATATATTTTTTAAAATTGTTCTACAGAAAAATGATCGCTGATTACACCGTAGTATGATAATAGCGAAATTATTTTTTGACAAAACAGACCCTTGATGCGGAAGACTCTAACCCCTTTTCTACTCACTCGTGTGACTACCAGCAGGAAATGTTGTTTATTTTATTCGCAGCATTTCTCCTTTACTCGGCCATCGCTGTCGTGTCGTTGTATATACAGTAGCCGTAGGACTAGCTGATGGAACCAACCTGGTGTGAGTCCTGTAAATAGGCCCTGGTAGCTGGATTATGTTTTCAAAGGCTCTACTACCTCAGTTTAACTGGACACTTCATTCTAGGCGTTCCTTGGCTTATTTGTCCTAGCAGCCGATTAACGTTGCTAATTTTAGCTTCCGTTTCCATTGTTTGCAGTGGATATATCAAAATTCGTTGATGAGGCACCATTGAAGTAGGAGATTCTTGGCCACTGAGCTATATAAACAGCCCTATAAATACCTGGCTCTGGGCTCAGCGGCTTTCCAGCCCTCGAGCCCCTCTTTAGCCTCGAGCCTCCTTTAACCATTCAAGGAACCTGAAATGGGAGAGATCCCTGTCCCTCTGTCCCCTGCCCCTCTCGGGGCCAGGATTTTGCCCAGTGTCTTTTCCAGTCCCCTTCAAAAGCTCCGACTTAAGGCTGTCCCAGGAAGGATCGGCGTGGGCAGCCCCTCCGTCTGCACGAGCAAGAGGACTTCAGCACAGGCTCTTCCGTGCGGAAACCTCCTCGGCGGGGAGGGCGCCGCGTCCCGGCGACTCCTTCCTCCCCTCTCCCTTCCAAGCGCCCCTTCTCCGCGCGGCTGCGTCCGGCCTCGCGCGCCGCTGCGCGCACGTTTGCAAAGAACCCGGGGCCGGAGCTGCCGCAGCCAGGGCTGCCTCTGCGGGACCCGCCTGCTTTGGGGCGCGGGGGACACCGGCGGCACGCGGGGGACACTGGAGCGACACGGGGGACACTGGAGCGGTGCCGCGCCGGGCACGCGCTGCTCTGCCCGCCGAGCGACGCGCAGAGGCACCCGCCAAGGCACCAGAGCATCCGCTCTTAAATACCAAATCCCGGTCCTTCATGGGAACAGGGAATTAGCACTTCGTTTCTGTTCTCCACTACTCCCAGTCTCCAGCAATGTCTTAATTTTCTGCCTGAAAAGTAAATGTACTAGTCGCACCGATCAGATTTCTTTTTTTTTTCGTTGCAATTGGCAAACACTGGGCTGCTAAGAACAAAAAGAAGAATATTTAAGAGAAAGGATTTTACACCTTGCATATGTTTCCCCTCTTAGTTATGATAGATATTTTATGAGAATTTTTTGCTTTCTCTAAATTATTTAGAAGGTGGTACTTGTAAAATGCTGGGTAAAATGTACATACTTGTTATCTCTTCTGTTTTTGTATATATTTCCCAAGTTGTGCACTTGTATTATAATAACCATTCCCAATTTTAGGGGAAATTTGTGCAATAAATACAGTATGTCAATTTACTTCTGCCGCGTTCTGCTCACGTCCCTTTGTCACGCTTGCAGCAAGGGAGTCTTGGAGAATATG
>JAVCKT010027084.1:17438-34860 GCA_032273925.1 Rhynchotus rufescens | reverse complement strand
GTAGGTGGAATTCACTAAAGGTATAAAAATATATGTCCTTTTCCAGAAATGTTAGAAGTAGGTAGACTGCCATGCAGGGAAAATAAGAGCATAGTCATGTTAGTCTGTCTCAAAATGAAACATCAACTGAAGCTTTAGAATAATTAAATGAGTAGAAACAAATTGCTAGAACCAAGACTTCTAAAAGGATTTAAGAATGAAATTGCTTAGCGACTGTCTCTAGCATAGAACTTATTGTTCAAAATTGCATCAGTGCAAGAAAACATGAGGGCATCAGTGTGATGACCAGTTCTGAAGCATCAGGAGGAATACAGTGAGCAGTAGACCAGTGAGTCTGACCTATAAGTACATAGAATGTATAAGAATATAGGACTTATAAACCGTAACAGAGAATAACACTGACAGACTGATGGGTCCTTATAGAATCTTAGAATCATTATGGTTAGCAAAGACCTTCAAGATCCATCAAGTCCAACCATAAGTCCCTCAACACCCTGCCTGTTAAACTCATGTCCCTATGTGCCTCATCTGCACGTTTCTTGAACACTATCACATCCCCGGGCAGCCTGTTCCAATGCTTGACTGCTCTTTCCATGGATGATAACGAGGAGTCACTATGCTCTTTATAGAGGAAAGTTGTGCCCCACAGATCTATTAGGTTTCCTGGAAAAGTCACTGAAGATGTGAACGGGATGATTCGGTAGGGTATTGGATTTTCAAAAAGCCTTTGACAAGATTTCTTACAAATGCATTTTAATAGGGGCTGGGGATAAGAGCGGAGATGTTCTCATGCACTAACAAATGGTTAAGCACTAAGAAACGAGGAGGAGCAAAGTGCCAGTTTTCTGGAGTCCTGTGAGAGACTGTTGCTCTTCAGGTGCTTGGTGTTTTCAGAAATGATGGTGAGGAGAGAGAATAGAATTATATAGAGAAATTATAATTTTTGCTTATTTGATAAATTATTGAGGGAAGTAAAATCACAAGCTGAGGGTTGCAGAATTTTGCAGTGCCAAGAAATAGTGCAGTATGGTGACAGGTGAAAATATGTGTTGATAAATGGAAAGTGGTGTATGTGGGTCATTCAAATGTCACTTTAATGCTCAGAAATTCAGTGGCAGGAATTTCAAGGAAGGGGATGGAGAACAAAACAGCCTGATGGTCCCATTGCCATTCCATGGTGTGCTGAGCGGGGCGCATCTCCCCAGTCCTTTCTGTATACATAGGCTTTAGTAGCACAGAAAAAGATACAAAGAAAGGCAAAAAGAGTAAGGGAAACAGCTCAACACTTCTGTGTGAGAAATGACTAACCAGGCTAGGGCTGTTCAGCTAGGAAAAAAAGGCAGTGGGGGAGAAACACCTATAAACTGATGACATAGGGGAAAAAATGAGCAGCTAGAAGTTATTTGATATTTCCGATAATGTAAGAACTAACTGAAATGGTCAGATAGCAGGTTCCAAACAAAAGATGAGCTCCATATGCTGTCAAACTAAATTAAGACGCTAGTTGCTACACCAGATATTTCAGATGCTAACGTTTTACAGAAACTCAGAACGTGATTTGAAAAAAATCAGCTCATTAAACATAAAAATATCACCTCTGCTCCCAGAAAAATGTGAATCAGGTCCATGAGCGGATGGAATTTGGGAAAGTATATCAGAAAAGCAGCATTACAAGCCTCACCTATTTTTATGTTCCTTCCTTGGCATCTGCTACTGGCTGCTGTCAGAGAGTGCTGGTTTGGAGGGGCCTGATCTGCCCAAGGGTGGAGGGTCCTGTGTTGTGTTACTTTCCTCTGTGAAGTCCCACTGGAATATTGAAAAAAAGGGATAAAATAGGATTTATCGTATGTTCAATAGGATTTTTTTGTACATTCAGACTATAGTTACTGTAGTTTTGAGTGTTTGGGAGAAAACAGAAAGTATTCAGGCTTTCCCCATGTTTGGTCACAGTCACAGTCACTTGGAGAACGGGCTGGTGTTGAAGTGGTAAAGGAGCCCTTGGCGTTGCTATTTTAGTGTGTGCCGCCTTCCCGAGCGCCCGCGGGGCGGGATAAGCCAGCTCAGCAGGCACTGGGACGCCCTGGACTCCCACTACAAAGGCCAGGCTTCCTGCCCTCCCCGGCCCATCCACAAGGGAAGGAACTCGCCACCAGCTTGCCCCAAATAAGCACTTGGTGCAACGGCTCAGCCTCCAGCTGCACAACTGCTGTGTGCAGGGGAGGGAGGGCAGCTCTCCCCATAGCCCACGGCTGCCCTGCCTTAGTCATCGTGCAAAAGCACACGTTCCCTGCCAGGCTGCAAAGAGCCCACGAAACCACTGCTTTCCAGAAATTACTTTTTAACGTCTCTTCTGTAAGAACAATATGGGCTTCGATCTAGCTGGCCTTTTGCAATACAGCTGTTTTTTCCCGTGCAAGTAGGAATTTGCCATGGCAGGCAGCAGATTGAAAGGATGAGCCCCAGGATCATGAGCAGCTTTATCCCTCCACGAGGAGAATTTTTTCCTTAGCAGGTTTCTGTTTGCTGGGGTTGCTTTTACTGCTGTGCCATGGAGAGTAGATTCTTGTCTGTATATAAACTCCTCATAACATAATAGCAACTTCTCATAATATGCAGTGGCTTGTTTTTCCCATGCTGCCCGAAGAGCCTCCTTGCAGCGAGAAATAACAGGGAAGTCTGGGGCTGTAGGGCAGCGCTCCTATCAGTCTGCTCTCGAGCGCAGCGGGGACTGGATGTGAGTAGCAGGAAGGCATTAATATTGCAGCGTGATGGCTGGCATTCCGCCGCCTCCCGCGGCAGCGCTCCGGGAAGCCGTGTGATAGCAGTGGGTGGCCAGAGGCTGCTGCTGCAAAATGCCTCAAGGGCTCCGGGATGGCCTCGCTGGCGGAGGCAGCTCCCACTTAAAGGGCAGGCCGAGTTGAGCAGCGCCGTTTGCAGGTAAAGAGCAGCCCGTAAAGGCTCTCCTGGTCCAAGGTCCAAGGTGCAGCGCTGTGCCTGGAAGCAGATAGGGCGCTGCCTCCAGGAGCAGCTCCTGCAGCTGCTTCCAGGATGTGGACAGATGCCGTATCCCAGCAAAACTGTGAGGGATGCAAAGGTGCTCTGTGCTGAGCTCGCGTGGATGACTGAGCCCGACTGGGTCGTTTGAGTGAAGGCTGAACTATTTGGATGCTTCCCTGTTTTCTGGATCTGGATTAAGTTAATAACTTGAATGAGAAATTATCTCCATCCCCTCTTCCTCCCTCCGGGGGATCTGTTGCAGCCTTAACATTTCGGCTGCTTGTATACCGTTATTAAGGAGATTCCATTTAACTGTTGAAGCAAGAGAAGCTTTAACAACTATGCAAAACAAACAAACAAACAAACAAACAAAAAAAAAACCAACAAACCAAGAAATCTTTAATTTCTCCTGGCATTTTTGCTGCTGCAGTATAACAAGGCTGGGCTGCTCTTCAGGGTGGTGTTGCACACAAGCAGCTCGCGGTTTCCTCCCCTGCAAACTGCGGTGACTTGAATACAGATCGGGGTGCCACGAAGCGCCCTGAGGAGCGGCGAACGCGCTCGCGGCCGCGCTGCACCCGTGGGTGCTGCTGCTCGCGGCTCTGCGCGCGCCGCCGCTGCCCCAGCAGCCCGTCCTCCCCGCAGGCCCCGTGATGTCAGCGCGGCGCCGCGCGCCCGCCCGGCCCCGCGCGTCCCCGCTCCGCTCCGGCTCCCGCTCCGGCTCCGGCTCCGCTCGCCCTGCCCGCGGCTGCCTGGCGCCCATCCCGCCGCGCTGAGCGCCGGGCTTTGTGCCGGGATCGTCCCTGCGCGCGCCGGCGGCATGGTGGCCCCCGGGGCGATGCCGCGCTTCTGGAGCCTCGAGAGCCTTCACACGGGTACGTGTGCGCGGACCTTGTGCTCCTTCCTCTTTCCTTTGCAGCCTTTCCAGCTTGAAACGATAACCCGTGGCAGCCGGGGGCAGGGGGAGCGTTTGTGCCGGCATTTCTGTTGCGGACCCTCCGGAGCCGGCAGAGTCTCGCTGCTGGCAGAAGGGCTCGGGGAGCAGCGTCGCTCCCACGCCGTCCTTTAAGTTTTTGCATTCCAGTAGGAAAGCCCCGATCCGCCCGTTCCAGGATGTAAACAGCAGAGGGAAGGAGGCAGAGTGCCCGGCACGGGCTTCGCTCGGGTCTGATTGCGCAGGCACTGCAAGCTGCTCGCTTTGGGAAAGGCTCCTGAGCAGCTATCGGCGCCGACATGAGGGGCACTTCTCACTGTTAGCTAAATGAAGTGGGGAATTTTGGTGTGCGTCGTTCCTGCAACCAACCCACAGACAGTGCTGGTGTTACAGTGGGGTTGTAAAAAAGATCCCCACAGTGAAATTTTTTATCGGTTCTTAAGCTAAAAATTGATTTAAGGAATTGTTTCTTTGCAGGTTTTAAATAAAGGATTTTCAGTAAGTTTTCAGGAGCATTTTTAAAGTATAACAGTGTTCTGATTTAAGAGCATTTTTAGGAAAAACTCTTTATTTTTTTTTTTTTAAGAGAAATTCAGCATCCTTTCTGGTTAGATAAATTGTACCATTCAAGTAAGTGTATATTTAAAATGTCTGAGGAACGGAGCCGGAATGTGTAATAGCCATGTCCTCTTCTGTGAAGAACAGAAGATTCTTCTGAGGAACCGAAAATTCTTTTGGTGTTTTAGTTAATCTGTGCTGCAGAGAGCTTTGATTTCTTTTAAAGCTTACTACCTAAAATGAGCAGAGATGCGAGCTGTGGTACAAGCCCCCACGGGGAGGGGGTAAAAATGCTTCTCCCTATATGGTGAATAACTGGGAGGTTATTCAGTGTGTGTAGGCACCTGCGTTGGGGAGCTGTGTGCATCAGAGCAAGGAGTCATCTCTTTGCAACCTGCTTAAAACAGTCTGGAAAAGAGGCCCTGCTGCTTTGCCTAGTGCCAAGTGGAAGTGGGAGGTTAAGGAATTCAGCTTAAAGATCCCTTCCCGTCACTCAGGACGCTGTTCTGCCTCCCACAGGCCACGGGGGAACTCAGTCAGGGACACGAGAGCCATTAAGAAAGGAGTTTGGTGCCAGGGGCCTGCTGCAAATCTTATTTGCGATTGGATTCAACATAACCAGAAGTGTTTTGGAGCGCTGGGTGTCCTCAGCTGTTTGGTGCTGATAGCCTGGGCTGGCTGCGCGGATGCGTGTGCCAGGACGGGTAAAGGAGGAGCAGAGAGCGGCCTGCAGCTCCGCAGCGCTGCCCACCCAGGGCTCCTGGCCGGGAGCTGCTCCCCAGCTGGCCCTCAGGGCAAGGCCGCTCCTGCAGGGTCTAACTGAGCAGTGTGGGCAGCGTTGTTAGGCCTGGGACTGCTCTTTGTGGGCCGGTGCGGGGATAAACAAGAGGGAGCTGCGCCCAGGGGTGCAGTCCCTCACGTTTCGTACAGCAACTCGGGGTTTGCCTAGGGCTGCTCGCTTGAGCACTGCTCCTTGGCTCTGTGTGTAAATAAATGAAACTCATCTCAGTTCTGGCCTGTGCTTCTTTACAAAGCTACTTTTGCAGTCAGAAAATGTACAGTTGTCAAACCAATATTTTTCTTTTTTTTTTTTTAATTATTGTAATTAGAACAATTTTTTTTTTCCAGGAAGTTCTGTCATGTTCAGCCCGGCCTACCTCTTCCCTCTCTCCACCCCATTTCTAGGTGATTTCATAGAATCAAAGCATCATAGCATCATTATGATTGGAAAAGACATTCAAGGCCATGAAGCCCAGCTGTAACCCCATCACCACCACGCCCTTTAACCATGTCCCTAAGCTCCTCATCTACGTGTTTCTTGGACAGTGCCAGGGACGGTGGCTCCAGCACTTCCTTAGGCAGCCTGTGCTTCGCCAGTCTTTCCATGTGGAAATTTTTCCTAATATCTAACCTGAACCTCCCCTGGTGCAACTTGAGACCATCATATCCTATTGGTAGATTTCAAAGTTTTCCCAGCATGTAGGAGCCCTGGAAGAACCTGAACTAGGATAGTGCTGCTGCTTGGGCAGCCCCCTCACTGGTTACCCACAACCAGGGCCTGGTTGCAGTTAGGCCTGAGGACAAGAAGTTGAGAATGTCACAGCAGCACGTGGGAAACTGCATTCACACCTCTGTTCCGATGCAGATTATTTTAGGTGGAGGTGTAAAGAATGTTTGTAGTATTTTTCACACACAGTGAGGAGGCCTCTCAGTTTTGTCATATACTAAACAAAGATTTTACAAAGAAGCGTGGAAAATACATATATTAGGTGTGAAAAGTGGTTTTGCTAAGAGCTCTGTTCTCTCACAGTCTTGCTGCTCTGTTCATAAGAAGAAAGGCAATTCCTAAGTGATTCCTCGTTCCTAAGTGATTCCTCTTCTACTGTCTTTATAAATGTGCAAAAATTATTACTCAAACAATGGTCCTACCTCTCTTCTAGCTGCTGCAGATGGTGGGACTGAATCTTCAGCTTTGGTGGATGACAATGGCAGTGAGGAAGATTACAGCTATGAGGAGCTCTGCCAGGCCACTCCGAGATACCTGCAACCTGGAGGTGAACAGCTAGCAATTAATGAGGTAAATCCTGGGTGACAGTCTGGTATGGTGAATCTGTGCAGTTCTATAGTGATGGTTTTCAGCTGGTGTGGGGTTTAATGTTAATGAAAAATGTGGCGATTGTGGCCATCATAACTAAGAACTCACCAGCCACAGCATCCCGTCTCCAAGAGGGCCTAAGAGCAGATAGATGCCAAGAGATAGATGCAGAACAGTGCAGTTTCACATCTTGCCTGGGACTAATCTGGGGATTTAGCTCAGCTAATGGGCACAGTGTAGGACTCTCAGACTCAGGTTCTCAGACTAATAAATATATGTAAAAATTTCTGAAAATCCAGAGTTTTGGTTCTATCCTGTAATTAGATTAATCTTCAGTGTTTTGTGATGCATTTAGATCTACTAAAAGTATTTTGTAATTAGTGTGTTGTTTATTCTTTGCTCATTGCAAAACTCATTTCCTTCCCATCTCAGCTGATAAGTGATGGCAGCATCGTCTATGCAGAAGCTCTTTGGGACCATGTGACTATGGATGACCAAGAACTGGGCTTCAAAGCTGGAGATGTCATTCGAGTCCTGGAAGCTTCCAACAAAGACTGGTGGTGGGGGAGAAATGAGGACAAGGAAGCTTGGTTTCCAGCTAGCTTCGTCAGGGTTAGTAACTCTGCACTCTTTTGCATCACTGTCACACTACTTTCCTAGCAGAATTAATGCAGCATTTCACTTTAATGAAGGGCCTGATCCACAACATCTTTGCATCTGAATATCAGTGCTCCTGATGGCTTCACAGGAGAAAAAACAGTAAAGCATCAGAGCCCAAGCTCCTCTGTCACATTTTAGTCTTACTTCTTTCTTTGTGTAGTCCTTTTGTAGCCAAAGGGATTTCATGAGAAATGAGGGTAGAAGAAAACTCAAACAACTCAAACAAGGGAAATTTCTCTTTCATAAGAGAGCAGGGAAAGCTATGCTGCATGCTATTCTGTTCTTATATTGCAGAGTTTTCTTTGTAAAATAATGTTTAACTTATTATCTCAACTTTATGTAGGAGTCTGGTTCACAGTGAACTCCTTAGTGAAGCCTCAGTCAGATTATCATGACAATATAATGCTTGAGGGTCCTAAAATTAAACTGGATTTTATAATTTAACTTAAAGTACTTTTTGAGATCCTAATGAAACTTGGGCTTTGCTGTATTACAAAATTCCAGAGGTGGTTCCTGCCCTTATCCTGCATAAATTTCCAAACAAAATTGGCAATTAGACAAAAATGAGAAAAGGATTTGTTGTTATCCACATTGAACAGATAGGAATCTGGGGCAGAGGGAAAATACTTAAAAGTATCTGAGTGACTTGGCACTGTGGAAATTTTTGCCTGTAAGCTGACATGCACAAAACGACATTTACACTATTAGTTAGGGTGAGAAATAAGCATAGGTCTGCAAAAATACAGGAAGCACAACATGGTGTCTCTGAGATGCTGTCAGTAGACAGCCATGTTTTGATCAGCTAGGCAGAAATCTCAACGCTTTATTGGAATAGCAAAGGTCAATGAGATTAATCTTGCTGTGGACCCCTCTCGATAAAGTAGGAATGGGAACATATCTCTAGCATGTCCTGTGAGAAGTTTGCCTCAGCACTGTCATGTTCTGTGACTGCTTGGTGATCTGCTCTAGCTTGCCCTGTTTGTTCTGGCCACAGCTGCGAGTTAATCAGGAAGAACTGCCAGAAAACTGTGGTAGCATCCAGGATGAAGAACAAGATGCAGACATGAGCAAGCATCGCCAGAAGATGGCAGAAAACAAGGATCAGATGAGGACCAATGTCATACAGGAAATTATGAACACAGAACGAGTCTATATCAAACATCTCAAGGACATTTGTGAGGTATGTGCTTTAATCTGGAGGCAGTCTACTGACTTAATGGGGAACAAAATTTCCCGTATCAGTTGAGAGCCAAAGTGGTTTCTCTTATCAAAATAACCCCAATTCCACATGTGAGACTGCCAGTGAGAACCATCCTGTGTGCTGTTCTGACTCCCTTCTCTGTCGATCGACCCAAGGCATCACTTGCTTTTTAAAAAACATCCCACTTCTGACTTGGAAAAAGTGCTTTGCTTATCTGACCACTATTTCCATACCCTGAAGACAGAGGAAGTCCAATTTATTTAGTACGTTTTACCACTTGGTTTTGATAGAAATTTTTCAGTATGTTTAGTAAATTCTATTACACTTCAGAGATAAAACATTTGGAAAGTAACCTGGAAGGAGAATTTTGGGGCTAGGGATTTTTTCTGGGTGCTTAGTAGCTATGAAGAAATCTTTAATCCCTTTCCTTGTTTGAACTATAGAATATCAAGAACACAGTGTTTTTCTTCTGTTCTTTGCTCAGTGATTTTTGGAGGAGCACCCTAGGCCTAAAAGCTTCTTAAAACTTTCTCTGAAGTTCGCTGCTTCTGAAAGGGACCGTGATGCAGCTGGCCTGTCCTAAGGCTGCCCTTGTGATTAGTCAAAGTCCAAGGAAGGCTGCTAAGTAGCCTGTCAAAATATTCCTTCTACCCTTAGTTTGCTGAGGATGTTTTTGATGTTGTCATCTTTTGTCCGCTACTCATTATAAGATTTTTTAATGGAAAGCAAGGTAGACCAAAGGTGAACTTCTAATATCAGAGGACATTTTTTTCTTTTAAGATCAGAGCTTTTCTAAGTGATCTTGAAGGAAAGGAAAACAAATGGAAGGACAAAATTTGTTGTTAATTTGTGGACTGTTCCTTAAAAAATGTAAAGGTGAGTTGTGTCGTTTAGATGCACTCTTCTGCTACAGTAAGTTTAGAGTAAGTTTTCTTGAATATCTGAAAGATCACGGAGGAATTTGTGCATACAGGTGTGTCTCCGTCATGGTTATCTGGGTCCTAGGACATGACTTTCCTCTTTTACTGAACTGCTAATTCTTAACTGATATTAATTATTAAACATGTCTCTTACATTCCTCCTATAACTGTTTTTAAAGGCTGACATCAGTTTAGTAAACCAGAGCTAACACATCTTGCCAAGTGGAGACATGATGTTCCACATTTAACTTGTGGGCAGAGAGGGTCTGCTTTGCTCAGAGTGAATCAGTAGGGTGGTGCAGGCAGGATGGAAGGCTGAAAATACACTGAAGAAAGACTGAGTCAGAGAAGTTACTCCAGATGCCCATGCAAATTTGCAAGCTCTGCACCAGAATGAATCACTAGGGCTGGTGCCGTCAGGATCATAAAACTGCAAGTATATCCAGAAAAAGATTTGAAGGTCAAAAAATTACCTGCAGCCCACATATACAGGAGCTGCACAGATCATTTTCCATGTTGGTTTCTTGCTCCTAAATGGTAGTAAAGTTGCTAGTTAGCTTATGTACAGTGTGGTGGCCACACAGCACTCGAAGCAGATGCTTGTGGAGAAGACAGGCTGTTCTTTCCTGCAATCTGCACCCGAAGGGCTGTGGGAGAAGCTTATCTGAGAGCTGCCCCATGGAGGAGCCTGGCAGGGAACCTGGTGCAGCAGTTAACCTTTGCACCAGCCTTTGCACCAGCCTTTGCACCAGCTGCTACACGAGAACAAGAGCAGAGCTGATGTTCCTCAGCCTGCAGCTCCACTCTTGGCTCCAGCCACAGGCATTAAGGACTCAGGGCTGCATGTGGTGGCTGCCACGGAGGACCTGAGCCCCTTAGAGCCCCATATCCTTCCTTATACCCATAGCTGTGTGAATGCTGATTTGATCTGATGTGGAGTACTGAATGCAGAGCAGCATTTGCCCGAGGGTATTTAAAAACTGGAGCACTTGGCCAGGTAGCTCCTGCAGGTTGGATGCAAATGAAATGAGCCGGACCTGTGTGGTGTCCTTACAAGTAGGAGTAAGGAAAGGAGTGGAAAATCTGATCGCTTTTTTCCATGCATTCTTGCCAGTATTATTAACTCCTAGGACTGCAATAAGATTTTTATGCAGCAGTAGCAAGCTGCATGTGCTGTAGCATGCTCTTAATTGTGTTTCTTCTGGGCCCTGCTTACAAATCAGCAAGGAATCAATGCATTAGCCTTGGCAGGGCTGTTTTTATGCTACCTGTTCAGGATTTGTTCTTAAATAAGGAAAAAATGTTAGAGCACAAGGGAATTAGAAAGCTAAGCGCAGCAGCTGAGCTAGTGCTGCACGTGGGGCTCCTGCCAGGCCTCCCCTGGCTCCGCAGCAGGAAGAAGCCAAGGAGCTTGATATATTTTGAAGGTGCCTGGTTCTCAGGGTCATACTGTGAAACAGAGGTGCCATTAGCAAAAACTGTCGTGTAACATTTGAACCCGAAATCTCTCATTCTGGAACCCGAGTCTTGCCCTGAGGCCACGGGCCCCAACTCCTGCCAAGCCAAAGGGGCTTGTTCGGAGCAGGACCCACGTGTGCATCCTCAGAGCTGGTAAAAAAGGAGGTGCTCCCGCTTCATTTCCAGGGCTATATTCGGCAGTGTCGCAAACATACAGGAATGTTCACCGCGGCGCAGCTAAGCACCATTTTTGGGAACATTGAAGATATCTACAAATTCCAGAGGAAGTTCCTGAAAGACCTCGAGAAGCAGTACAACAAGGAGGAACCTCATCTAAGTGAAATAGGATCGTGCTTTCTTCAACACGTATGTCGCAAAAATTCGTTTTGTTTATGACGTGAACAAAATAGGATAAGAAAAATCCAAGTTACCAGATAAGGAGATGATTTTACTAACTTATCAAATACTAAACCATGCATAGAGAGTATTTTGGAATTTAGAGTGTTTACAATTAAAGAATTACTTAAATGTTTTAGATTTCTCCTCTTTCGTTAGTAAGAATGTGTCTCTGCACACATTTAAGTTGCCTTTTCAGAAGTAATCACAGATGAGCTGGACCATGTCCAGTGCTCTCAAATTGTTTAAATAGGCATGCAAAAATGGCATGAAAAGAAGAGAACAAAACAAGGAAAGGAAGTGCAGGGGAAAGGCTCTGTAAGTCCATTAAAGGCACTTACTGAAGCCATAGCCAGCAAGTGGAGCCTCTATTTTTGTGCTCATAGAAAGAAGGTCCATAGTTTTAACGATTGCAAAGCAGATTATTAGGTAGTTTTAAAGGTCACTTTTTCTTCATTTTGGAAACAATTTAGGAAATGAATTAATATAACTGCATAAAATAAAAAGTTACAAAGCATGCGTCAATCTTTTTAGTCAAATTATTTATTTTAGGCAAAAACTTCTTTTCTTTTTGTAGCAAGAAGGCTTTGCTATTTACTCAGAGTACTGCAACAATCATCCCAGTGCCTGCATTGAGCTCTCCAAGCTAATGAAACAAGGCAAATACCGTCACTTCTTTGAGGCCTGTCGCTTGCTGCAGCAGATGATTGACATTGCCATTGATGGCTTCCTTCTCACGCCCGTTCAGAAGATCTGCAAGTACCCTCTGCAGCTTGCCGAGCTGCTCAAGTACACCACGCCGGAGCACAGGTGAGAGGATTCAAAACATCCATCCTGAACTGTAATAACACCTCATTACCCAAGATTTCAGACAGAAATAGGCAGCCCAGAACCAGATGGAGTCTTTTCAGATGGAGAACAAAACTTAACCTCACTCCTGTAGAGCAAATCTGCCTCTTGGAACCATCAAAGTAGTAACAAAAGTAATATCTGAAGTGTAGCACAGGGGAACTGGCAGGGTGCCAGAGACTGAGGAATAAGCATTACCATAGACCAGAAAACAGCATAGACCAGGAAAACATTATTCTGAGTGTGTGTGAGACACTATTACCATAACATCTAAAATGCAGAACTTGATTTTGACAGGACTTTTTGTTAATTTAAGAAACTAATGACTTCCACTCCATGTAATTGTAAAAACAACCCAGAACCATCTGAAGCTGAGCTGAAATTCAAGTGACCAGTTTTATTATGAAAATATGTTTTTGTTTTGTGTCTGATAGAAAGTTTGGGATGCTGGAAGATAAAGGGAAACTTAGTTTTCTTTTACTCCAAAATACTTTTTTACAACAAAGCCCAGATTTTCAGCTGGGATAAAAATGAAATGCTCCACTGAACTTACAGCTTCTTAGCCTTTCTAATATACCTGTGGGCTAATTTGCCCTTTGAATAAATTAAGATTTTATCTTTGAATGGCCACCTTTTACCTTGCACAACGGCAAGGAAAACGTTCCACTGTGACCCCAACCATGTTCAAGGTGCAGAGGCCACCTGGAGCAAAGTTTCAAAGTTTCATGGTCCAAAGTCTGCACTTTTTTAATCTTGAGAAAGCTCCCCTTGGTTACAGTGGGTTTTTTTTTGCTAGGGGCTGTGGTTGAGGTGGCATAACATAGTGGTGGTCAGGAGCGTAAGGCCTCCCATCAGTTGTGCAGCTGGCAAAGTCCAGCAGCAAATACTAACATTAGTGGTTGTTGCTCACTGATTTAGGAAGATCAGCTGCGAAGACTGTAGGCAGAGGGACAGCAAGGTCTGACCATCTTCTCCCTGTACTGCTTGTTTCTCTCTTTGGTGGCACTGTGCGTGGAGATACCTCCAAAAACAGGCCTGTTCTCAGTGCACGTGGCTGCCCGCAAGCACACGCGCCCACGCTCACACAGAGCCTTGGTGGAGCTCCAGGCAGCTTGTTTTGGAGCTTTAGAGTGGAGATCTTTTCTTTTGCTTTCATACAATGATTAAAGACTCGACGTGCACTGCCCGCCGTGAAGGCCACGGGTCATGCAACAAGGGAGGGCTTAGGCTTAGGCTCACACCAGTAAAGAAGGAACTGAGATAAGGAAGGACGAGAGTGACCATGTTACTATCATGCGGTCGCACCGTGGGACATCTCCCTGACATCAGGAGGATCCTGTTATTGTTAATCTCACTTTTTGTATAAAGCGCCGAAGAAAAGAGTTTCCAGAGATATAAATAAAAAGAGAGTCACACGCAGGGGAGAAGGGAAGTGCGTCCATCAGCAGCAGCAGATGAAAATAGGAGCTGAGACAGGAGTAGATAAATAGGCCAGTGAGGCTGACCCTCACACAGGATTTATTTCTGGCTAATTCTATTTTCTCTCTGGCTCCATTCCTGATAAAGGAGGGGGCTGCTATGCTGGGACTCTTGAGGCCAGAAATAAGTCTGTTTCCTTCCCTGTTCTCTGTTCACATTCATCAACTCAGTCTTGGGGAAGGAGAAAATACAGATGTAAAACACAAATCCAGCGATGACCTTTCCAGTAAATTTCCTCTGAAATCTTCCCTGCAAACAAACTCCTTTGGTGAAACGCATGTCAGTGAGGTTGGTGAGAGTTTTACCACTGCTCTCTGAAGGACTAGTGTTTCCATTAATAAATCTACACAGCGTAGCAGTATAGTAGCCCTGAGTGTAGACTACTATATGTGCTTCAAGATAGCTGAGAATCAGCTGTGAGAGGAGGCATCACTGGGTACTAGAGGCTCTGCTCTAAGTTACTTGCATCAGATCCACTGCGTCAGTGATGTTTGACATGTGTCTGTGCCTCTCATGTTCACAGTGATTATAACGACATTAAAGCTGCTTATGAGGCCATGAAGAACGTAGCTTGCCTCATCAACGAGCGGAAGCGCAGACTGGAAAGCATAGACAAGATTGCACGTTGGCAAGTGTCTATCGTGGACTGGGAGGTCAGTGTCACCTGTCCCCTCCGTGGGCAAGGGTCCTGTGTCCCGGACCTCCTGTCGTCTGGGGGATGTGCCGTGCTGTGCAGGGTGTTTGGAGTGCCCACATTTCAGCTGGTCGTTGCTCAGTTTAAAGTCCAGTTGCCTCCTTTGCAGTGACTGTGTTACTGATTACCTCGTCCTGTCCTCGGGAAGAGCAGCAGCTATTATATGTGCACATGCACTTGAGATAACATGGGCATGTAGAAAATGAACTTTCTTATCTTACATCTGTAGACTCTTGTTTTGACTTCTTGCAGTTTTATCAGCACTTGAACGTGCATCACTGACTTTCTAATTAGAGTTTCATCTCGATTTATGCAGAGATGAAGAACAGAAACATGCTCACTGAGTTTGTCTGGGCGAGATTATCTCCCTAAGACACTTTCAGATCTCACCGTAGTAATATAAGAAAATTGAATGAACATAAGACTAATTAGTAGAGTGAGAATGGTAAGATCCTAAAATATTATTTACGTATTATTATATAAGAATATGTATTTTTTTCTAGGGACCAGATGTGTTAGCCAGAAGCTCAGAACTGATCCATTCAGGAGAACTGACTAAAATTTCAAAGCAAGGCAAAAGCCAGCAGAGGACTTTCTTCCTTTTTGACCATCAGCTTGTGTTCTGTAAGAAGGACCTGTTGAGAAGGGACATCTTGTATTACAAAGATCGAATGGACATGGATGAGATGGAACTTGTGGATACAGAAGATGGCAAAGACAAAGACTTTAACATTAATGTTAAGAATGCTTTTAAGATTATAAACAGAGCAACAGATGAGATTCATTTGTTCTGTGCAAAAAAACAGGAGGATAAGAAGAGATGGATGGAGGCATGTGAAAATGAGAGGAGGAGAGTTCAGGAAGACAAAGAAATGGGTGAGTGCAAAGTTTTCCTCTCAAAGGTTTCCTTTCAATATGGTCAATTTCCTGGTAAAACAAAATTTCACTGGGAAAACACATAATAATAATAACAACAACAGCAATAATAATAGTAAAAGTAATAATGGAAACTATTTTTTACTTTTCTAAAGCAGTAAGGCAAGTCTGTGTGCATGTCTATGTGCTGGCTGCACAAGAACTTCTCCTTTTTATAACATTACCTTTATGAGGAAGAGAATAGCAGAATTCATTAGTAACACTCTTCAGGCTTTAGGTGGCAGCAGGTTAAAATCTTTAGTGCTCTGAACTGGATGACATAACTCAGAAATTATTAATATTTTAAAAAGCTGGCAATCTCACATTCCCTGTTCACTCAAAACATCTGTTCATAAGAAAGAAGAAGGCAGGAATAACCCTTAGGCAGCAACTACTGATTTTAGTGGCTTCCTCTTTACTGATGCTGTTGTAAATATGACAAAAATAAGGCCTCCTCCAAATACATTGTAGTTGGCAGGCTGTTATTTTGTGTCTTGCTGGGCATTATTAGTTGCTGGCCCTGAAGTTATATTTCTTTCAGTTCATAAGGATAAACATTATGATCAAGCCATTATTCAAAACTCCAAAACTAATAATACTTCCACATTATACCAATTCATGTTACAAAACCAGCCTGAAACCTTTCCCCATTGCACCAAATGCTTCAGTTAATCCCAGTGATCTTGTATCCAGAGTAAACAGTGAAGCAGCCACACTTAAACTTTCCCCAGACTTTTTAAACCAGTGCTGGACATGCCTGTGTGACAGCAGGAGCTGCTGGGGCCCAACCCTGGTGGCTTTTCCCGTGTGCTCGGTGCACAGCCCGTGCTCAGGGCAGTGCATGTTGGCTGCCTTCCCCCGTTAGCCTAGACAGAGCTCTAAAAAGTGGCTGCTGCAAAAGGGTGATGGTGTTTGGAAAGCAATAAAGCAATTTATTTCACAGGATCCAGTGGTGAGTGTCCAGCTATCTCACTTGTCATGAGAAAGTGCTAAGAGCCTTAGCTCCAGTGGAGAATAGTGGGTCTGTTACACTGAAGGGCAGGAGACTGTGGTTGCACAAAGTACAAGGTTCCTCCTTTGTCCTGTTCCTCCTCTCCCATCTCCTCAGCTCTGTGGTCCACACCAATCTTTCAGATAATGAATATGCACTTTTTTTTTGAATGGGGCTGAGCAGAAGATGATGAAATGCAATCACTTGCACTCACCCCTTCTGAGCAGCTCTCCTGAGCTCTGCGGCTCTTGCTCTACACCTTCTTCTGCTGCAGCTCCTCCTAGAGCACTGGAGAGTTGGGCACCCTGTACTGGGCTGCCTGCTCATGCAGCAACAGCTCTGCCAGGTACAGGCAGTGCTGTGTTACCTGCCATTCCTTGCAGGTGATTCTGCACCAGAAAGCCCCCGGCACCAGGTATGAGGAAGCTACAAAGGTGCAATAGCTACAACCCTAAATATAACTATTTTACAGGGAGAGGGAGATCAGTAACTAGCCCTTATTTAAGGCTAGATCACCACTTTCCATGGTGATGAGTGCAGTTATGAGGGAGGTCAGCAGTGCTTTCTGTTCCTAAGGCAGTTTGTGATACAAAGGAGAAAATCACTGTATGCTGACAAAGTGTGTTTCTTATAATGTCACGTATGCACATGCAGCTGTTTGTGTCCCCAAACGCCTGTGTAAAATCTAGCTTTGTGGAAACTGCTGCTTTTCAAGTGTTACAAGTGATTATTCAGATTTAGGGTTCTCGCATCAGTTCCTTCAACCAGAGGAAAGACAATTAAGTTGTAATAGCAAATGTCTGCCTTGCAAGACCCAGGGAGTGACTTGGATATTTCCCCACTACCCAGCAGACCCAGATTTCGTTTTTTGGCACAGCTGAACATTTCTGTTAACCAAAACCAGGGGAGAGGTGCCAGGATTCTCAACCTCAGGTTTAAATTTATCTCGCTGGTTCTGTAAGCGATCTTGCTGGAATTCACAGGAAACCTCTAACCATCAAAGAACAGCTCTTCAAAACTCAGAATTGCAAATGGCTTTTTACTTGTGTTTTCCAAGACGCTTTGGTGCAGACCATTGTCTCCCAAACCATATCAAGCTTTTCTTAGCTTCTATGAATGTGTGTGAGAAAAGCCATAGCTAAAAAATCACTCCAAAACCACTAATGGTAAGCCTTAGAAAATGGCCTGAACTTTGTTGATGAAATTGCTCTTTCCTTTTCTCACACGTTTTCTCTTTCTATGGTCTGAAAAGCCCCTGACGGTTGTGGGGGGGCC
>JAVCKT010027084.1:3576-14663 GCA_032273925.1 Rhynchotus rufescens | reverse complement strand
ACCCTCACAAGGAAGAAGTTCCTCCTCACATGCAGATGGAACTGCCTGGGTCTCAGCTTACACGCATTGTCCCTTGTCCTGTCACTGGCCACCACTGAGAAGAGCTTGGCCCCTTTCTCCCTGCACTCCCCCTTCATGAACTTATACATGTTAAGCAGATCCCCTCTCAGCCTCCTCTTCTGCAGAGAAAACTGGCCCAACTCAGTCTTTCCTCATACGAGAGATCTTTGGATTTGTCCCCTGCTGTTGTGATTATTTTCACGCCATGTCGGTTGCTTGGCCGGGTGTCTCATAGTGGCCTCTGCCCTGTTCCTCCCGCAGGTGTGAGCTATAACGGGTGCCCGATGCCTCCTCCCCACCAAAGCCTGCATCCCATCCACCAGCGCCACATCACGGTGCCCACCAGCATCCCGCAGCAGCAGGTTTTTGCCCTGGCAGAGCCCAAGCGGAAGCCGTCCCTCTTCTGGCACACCTTCAACAAGCTCACCCCCTTCAAGAAGTGAGAGGCCAAGGACACCAGCACGGGGGGAGAGTTATTCCAGAGAAGACTTTGGAGATATGGTTAAGCTTATTTGAGCTCAGCAAATCCTCAGGTTTGGAGGGGAACAAATTAGGCTACCTTGAGCCAGAAATAACCACCTTTGTCTGGAAGAAGAGTGAGGTTCTTCACCACTGTTTGGAAGCGATGTTGGCGGCGACGTGAGCATTGCTGATGAAGAGCAGAGGCCCTTCTGACAGAGACAAGCTGCTGTTGATGGAGAGCAGCGGTGTTTCATCTCTATTTCCTAGTTGTCTTCAAATAATGATGGAATTATTCAGGTCGTTGTAACATTTCATTTTTCTTGATCTTATAAAATGGCCAAATTTAGGTTAGGGAGGAATTTTTCCCTAAAGGTGTATCAGCAGGGAATCTTAGGGGAGTTTTCTCCTTCCTTTTGGAGCACTGAGCAGGGACTGCTCATTCAAATCAGGTGGGGCGATCCCATACCATTGAAGTACTGTCACAGAATTTGATGGACCTTAATCCTTCCTGTCTTTTTCTATTAAGTTGCCAAATGGCAGGAGAAAGTCCCGCAAGGCCTTATCATATTCCAGATTGGAACAGCGAAATTTTGTTCTGTCATATAGAATCATGAACAGAGTGCAAAACGGACTCTGTGCATTTATTGCATACCAGTTAAAACAAGAGGAGCCCACGGCATCTCGAGTTACTTTCAGTCCTAGCAATATCCAGCATGCATGGACGCCCGTCAGTACAGAGCTTTTATATCATTTTCTGTGCACTTCTTAGCCTGGGAGATGCTTCTTTATACTTCTGATACACTTATTTCTCAGTGTAAAAAGTATTTTTTTTTTTATTTTTTTAATGGACATAATGTGAATGTACAAAGTTAGAGGTGAGGAAGTATGAGCAGCTGCTGGCACTACAGTCTGTGTTACATAGTTCTCGCTCTTTGTACTTCCTCCTCGTACAGCTTCCCTTAAACATGGATGAATGGTACTGCAAATCTCCATTAAGTTCCTGGAGCGGTTTCAATCTGTGCTTCTTGCACACTGTCACTTGACAAGGGGGTTTGACCAGTGGTTTCCTCACAAACAAAGAGAAATCCATACTGGAATGGACAGAGAAATTGTGTGGATCAGAAATGGATTTTTGTGTAAGACCGTCATTCTGTACTGGAAGGGGAAGGACCTGTCTTGACTAAGGTCATCTCTGGCCAGTGTCTGCAATACCTAATTTGCCGTAATTTGCCTATAACGTGAAGTTGATTTGGGAGAATAACTGTTAAAAAGCCACCAGGAGGAAAGAGGATCTTGATTTATGCAGCACTGATCATTTCTGATTGATAATTCTCATTAAAGATGGCAAGACTCATGTCAATATGGAAGGAAAGATGGACTCCATGTTTCAAAACTGATTTGTTATTAATGTCTTTCAAATGTTTTATCATATGCTGCTGATTAGGGGCATTATCTGATGATAACGATAGACCCAAGAGTATTCTTTGACAATGGACACAATCAGCTTTGTCATGAATATGTAATATATGAAGAACAAAAAGGGGCTACAGGCCAAGCATCTTACTAACAATGTTGAAAAACAAAACAAAAAAGCCTTATTTTAAACATGTATTTGTTTCTACTACTGTTGTTACCTCTGCATTTTTATTTATCATCAGTGTTGCGGACCCATTAATCTGATGATTTTTGTGGTTTGATGGCTCAGTGGCAACTTGTGCAAAGCTGGGTTTCTAGTTTTAATGCCCCCTGACAATGTACATTTCAAATGCCTTGTGTATATAGCTAGCTCTGCAATGATGCGAGGTCTGGCGATGCTCAGCTGCGTTGCTCACTGTGAACTCATTGGCGTGTGCTTCCCTATTGTAGTGGAAGATGATCTGCAACAGTTAAGAACTGCAACATACATTTACATTTCCACTAACTCAGTTCAAAGAAAGTGCACAGGAGAGTGAATCGGCTGGCTGGGTTGTGTGCTCCTTTTGATGTTTAAAACAAGCCATCTTGCTTCAGACTTTTTGAAAGATAATTCTCAATGTTCAATTAAATACCATGAATGGACTTCCAAATGAAGGCAGGGATGCGCATTTTTCCTCTTACATGAGCAACCCTTTTTTAAGTGTTTCTTACATACCCATTTTTCTGGGTACTTGCCATGTTCAGGCCTGCAAACCAAAGCGGTGCACATACCATGGAAGTGGGGAATTTCTCATCATCACATTTTTGAAAGATTTGTTCCAGATTTTTTAAAAGGTCTGACGTTGCGGTGCCCACCCAGCAGCTTTCCCAGCTGGTCACGTTTCCCTGCCCCACTCAATGGGCCTGAAGACACGATGAGACCCACACTTGTCTTTGATAAAACCTTCTCCATTTCAGGGCTGGGTCCTGTGGGATTCTTGGAGAAAACACAGATTTTGGGATGCATCTTCTAACATGTCAGTGCCCACAAAGGCTCTTTCCATGTAGTAGTGCTGGTGCCTTAGCCCTAAAAATGAGCATAAATGTTTGCATGTGGTTTTGGATGGATTTGGTTTCTTCTGAAGAGAGCTTAATTTCAGAGAGATGAAAAGCAAGTGTTTCATTGCGCAGATTACTCAGGAAAGTTTTACATACAGTATCCTATATGTAGATGTGGTTGTTTATAATACCACAGTGTCTTTATTTGCAATCTGATTTTGCAACAGGTTAAGAAGAGACCAATACAATGTGCATTTTCAGTGAATATGCTAGCTCTGCAGGGAAGACTGAGAAAATAAACCAACCGGACAAATTTAGACAACACCATAATCTTTTGAACAAATTGTAGCTAAATGAAAATACTCAATTTCATTAACCAGAAATTAAAGAAAATACTTACTGGGAGCTTCAGCTTAATTTTAAAGTCTGTGGAGGAAACAGCTGCAAATAAAACATACAGATTTGGGTTTAGCAACTGCTCTCTTGAGCAAAGCTCAGAAGTTTTCATCCTACTTCTGATGACAAAATTTGCATATCAACAGAAAAGTGTTAATGCAACAGCCTCCTTTTCCTCTTATTCTCACAAGCTTTAAGTTGCTATTAACTGTCAACTGATGTAGGCAACTCCTTAGCACAGTTGTGCCTCATGTAGATACCGCCCAGTCAGAGCCTTCCTGAGGGCTGCTGAGTCGATAACCCCAGACTTCAAGCATGGGATGCAGTAAAACAGAGTTGGCCTCAAATGTGTTCCTACTGGGCTAGGATAATGCCAAACCATAATTGCATCGAACTCAGAGCATTTGATGTACAAAATAATAAGACTATTTTACAAGTGGCTCTTGCCATGCTAAATTTCACATTGAGTTTTAGCGGTCAGTGTCATTAAGGAGTTCAAAGAGAGACTACTCGAATGTTCCGCATTTTAGTTGTCCTTTCAAAAGAACCATTACAGAGTTTTGGAGCCAAAGGTCTTTAGCCATAACTAGTACAATACCTTTCTTTGACTGCCTTTCTCCTTTTTTTTTTGTTATTTTTTTTGTTATTCCTAAACGTGTGGCATTTGTATGTAGGAGATGCCTCCTGAATGTGCTCTAATTTAAAACTATTTGCTGTAAATACTAGGGACGACCTGCATGTATATTTTATTTGGACTAGTGTTTTGTAACATTTTATCTCGCGTGTGTTGCTTTGTGCATCTACCATCTGTGAGCTGTTACACACGTCGTGAATCAAGTGCTACGGCTGCGGAGCAGATGAACTGGCTGTTGACAGCTGATGTACCTGTACAGGACTGCAGTAACCTGACGTGCATTTGTTCTGAATTGCATTACAAGGTTTATTTACTCGTGGAGCATCGTTTGTCAAATGAATCTATTTTCTGGAAATACGTTCAAACTTACATTCCCATTACTTTTACTGTACATGCTTTAATTAAATAATACACAAAGCTGGAGTTCCTCAGCTGTGTTTTGTAAAATTATATTGTGTGCAGTTTAAATTTTTTATGAATGTCCACAAAACCTCTTTTGTGAGGCAAAAGTATATCTAATGACATATTTATTATTTTGAAGCAAAAAACCACTTTTTTGCTTTTTTTTTTTTTTAAATTCAGTAACAGCCTCCCAGCACTAACTCATTTTAACAAACCGCTTAACCTGATTCAGGGGTTGAACTCTTCATCCATCATTCAGGCAAAAATCACCCTGGTTAGTGTCCCAGGCACAGCCATCTGTCATCATTGTGCTTCTTCCTGGCAGGCAGTTCCTCCAGGACTCCTAGCAAATAAATGTACAGGCTATTTCTTGTATTAATAAAAATATTGCTAACCTGAGGATGGTGATTTAAGTACTGTGTTTTAAGTAAGGAGGTTTGAATTTTATATTCTTCGGAACAAAAGCAAAAGTTTTTAAGAGCATTTATCCAAACAACTGGGGATTCAACTCACTGCTTCTAAATAAGTTGAACTGAGAATGTTCAGGTAAGATTGAAGTAAGTTTGACTGAGAAAAAAAGAAAAAAAAAAAGATTTATGATCATTCTGACAGAGCAGGGGACCTGACTTGCTGCATCTGAAAAGTATCCAGGTGTTCTTCCCACTCAGAAAATATATTTGAAACAAGTTAGCTTCGGCAAAATACCATTTTTTGCTGAATTCTTTTCATTGTAACTATTTTGGCAATTTCAAATGCTGGCAGGCTAGTTGGGCTTGCACATTCTTTATTTCCAGTTTTGGAAATAAAAAGTGAGAATTTCCCAGGCCTCCCAAGTGCCATGGCTGGAGCAAGGTTTAAGTGCTCAGATATCACAGGCGCCCTGTGAACACTTAGGCAGATCAGATGACTAGAAGAAATTTAGAGAACATTGGAGTACGATGTTGTAATCAGTGCATTTTCTAAGGAGGCTGAAATTCATCTAGCCATGGTGAGCTTGTTTATCCCATATTCTGAAATTCAGGCTCAATCCTGCAGACTGTTTGATATTATCAAATTCTTGTTATTGTCAAAAAAAGAGATTTGGGAATCCCTCTCTGGAGATCTTCCAAACCCGCCTGGCTGCCACCCTGTGCCCCGTGCTCTGGGTGTCCCTGCTGGAGCAGGGGGTTGCACTGGATGATCCCTAGAGGTCCCTTCCAACCTAAACCATCCTGTGATTCTGTGACTCAGTGTTCCTGGAAGAGCAGCAGGTAACAGATCTGCTGTAAGCTCAAGCAGGGGGGGCTTTTCATTCATGCACAGACACACACAGCACTGGTTGGGTTGAATTTTTCAGCCTATATGATTGTCTGCAGTGTGTAACATAGACGAGGATTCAGCCCTTTTTATGTCACAATATCAAAATTAAATTAGAAATTAAAAATTAGAAATAGAAAACAGCATAGTATGTGATCTGTAAGGAAAACAAGTAGTGAGTGCATTTCTGATTATTTTTCCAAATTTAGTTATTCTCTCCTGACTAGCTAAGGAATCTCTAGTGAGAATGGTAAGAACATGTCAGAACTGTGCCAACTGGCAGCACAACAATTTTTAAATCCTAGATCAGTGTAAAGGTTACTTTAGTGCAGCCAGGCCTGACTTCTTTTTTGTTGGGTGGAAACTCAGATCCTCTCACATATTTAGGCTCTGTTTTAAAAAAATAAATGTGTGCTCTTGTGTGTGCATATACATACTTACACAGAAATACATATGCATATATACTATTTATTTCAACATGGCACCCCCAGCTATGACTCTGCTGGCCCTTCAGTGATAACTTGATGCACACTGACTCACCCTCCGTGTTTATGCTACCTCTTATATTTCAATTGTGCATCTTGGCATGGGAGGCCTAGGCAATGTTTTTCCAGAGTCACTTTAATGTTTTAGGCATATTCAGAGAGGAGATACCTACCCATAAAGGACTGAAGAAATGTCTAGAAGCTGCTCTGCTAGCAGTGTTGGGCACATCTTCTCTGCCTCTTTGTATTTGCTGTCCTTTCAGCTCCTCACAAAGCTGATCAGCACAGCTGTCAATGTGAGCAAAAAAAATCTGCACTTCCATTTAGATGCAGTGGTTTGGGAGCAAATGATAACCTGCTCCTGTTAAGTTATTTCCAAGGTATTCCTCTGTGATTACACCAGTGTTGGTCTTCAAGGCTATTCCCACAACACAGTTTTCCTGGTTCCCTGCTAAAAAAAATCATACTGGCCTAACTTCAGACAAAAGAGTCCATCAAGATAGATGTTATGAATGATTTATATCATCCTTGCCTCTGTGGGATGGACTATGGTTGTTTGCAAAATTCACAGCCTCCTGGGGGCTTTTTTGGATGCACACTGAGACCAGAGCACTATGCTGCCAGGAATGGGATATTTCAATGACTCCAAATTCCCAAGTGTGAGTGGAGAGAGAGGATTTACAACCACAGAACATTTCAGATGGTCCCTATCTAACAGATAAAGAGGAGTGCTGGTCATTGGCTCCCAAATCTTCTTATTAGCACAGTAGTGAGGTTAATTTGGCTAGGGAAGATTTTTTCAAGGAAAGCAGCTCATGGCTTCACATTGTGCTTCTCTCCCTCGGTGCACAGTGTATGTAATATCCCAGGTACAATTCAGGGCACCATAGAGCTTGCAATGTTTTTTATTACCACAGGGTGGCGGTGAAGACCTTGGTGAAACTACTCACTGCTCAATCCTGATCTAGTTGTTCTGAATGGTTTTATACTGCTGAAAAATACGTTGCCTGTTGCACAGATCATACTTGTCCTGTCCCTGCAGTGTGGGGATCTCCTTGGACACGGCACTTTCAGGAACTTCCACTGGCCAGGTGAATTAAGGCCACTTCTTGTAACACATTAACTCCTGTTTTATCCGCCTGCTTTGTCCGTCACTGTTCATGATCAGCACTTACGGAGCTGCTTTCCCTGAGAGACCAGCAATTGCAGTAATTTGAAGAAGATACAATTAAGAATCATGGCTTCCTTGTAATTAGCCATCAATAATATATTTAGTAGCATTATAGCTTTAACTGCTGCATGAGTGGCTAGGCGAGTATCTCACGAATTAGGCATTAAAAGCTCCTTGACACTCAGTTCTCTTACTTCTACACAATGTTGTTATTTCTTTTTTTTGTAGTCTAGTATTTGCAACGATTTTTTTTTTTATTTTAGTGTTTTTAGTTTCTTTAGCCTCTTTGTCAGGCCTCCCCCAGCTTCCACTGTAAATTGCTTTTTAACTTCTTTTGATTTTTTGGAGCACAATATTGGCATGATAATTCTTTCTGTCCTGCAGCCCTATAATTCAAAAGCTAACATTTGTGCAATGTATATATAAAAGTAAACAAGCAACTCAAAGCTTTTTTAATCCACTTGAACAGTTTTCTTCCGCTTAACAGTGGTAAAATCCAAAGTGCAGAGCGCTTCAGCAAAGTACTTCAATAAATAGAAAGATTCTTGCTTAAACCTCTATTTTAATTATTGAACAGCTCTCAAAATCAAATCACTGACCTTTGAGAATTTAGTGACCAAACAAGTGCGTGTCCTGACAGAGCAGCTGGTGCCAGCATTCCTTTTACATGAAGGTTTTCCACCCTGGAGAAAGATGCCAAAGAACAGCACCAGTACCAAGTAAATGAGGTAAGGCCAAATATCCTATATATGATGATGATAACGATGATGATGATGTCGTCTTGTGGTAAGGAATGCAGGTATGAAGGAGGACCAAATGTCTATTCCTTAGGCAAGAAGAACTCTCTTACATGACTGGGAATGGATTTTTCTGTCAGGAAATGGGATCACACTTTTCCATAAGGCACATCACACCTCACATCACACCTTAACTGCTTTCTACAAAGCACTTTTCCTTCCTTTTGCACCCCTCCACTCCTCTAGAGTCTTTTGACTAAGGCAGCAAATATTTACATAGCACAGAAGAAGCAAAAAAATTGTTTGACCTATTTGCAGCTTCCTTCATTGCAAATTAGCATTAACAAAAAGGGATTTTGCTGATGCATGATCAAGTATCTCTTTGTAGACCACTAGCAAAGTCTCCATAAATACGTTTCCAATAATTGTTGTAAAATAGGGAATGCTTTTGGAAACAGAATGGAACGTTAAGGAAAGTATCTCAAAGTTGACAGCTTTTTGTATAAATCAAATTTATTGTATAAATCAAAAAGATTATGGTATTCCTAACAGAGTTATTTGTATTGAGAACGTATGAAGGTATCTCTCTTTTTACATGGTATCCTGTTTCTTTATTCTGTAAACCTGAGAAATGATGGTGGAGACTAAAGACATAATTTGCTTAGTCAGTACTCATTATTATTTCAAAAGAGGCATTGATCTTAATATTTATTTCTCATTAATGAAAGAACTGATTGAAGCCAATTACGTGAAATTTACTCATTCTGATCATCACTTGTGTAAGTACTTAATCTACATCGCCTGAGCTGCTGCACATTTGAGATGTTTATGCATACTACACATAAAATAGACATTCATTTTGTCCCTATTTAATTTTTGTCCTTGAATCTAATCTCTTCTCATTAATTGTTCTTATACTCACATTAAGTTTCATAGAAGTGCCCAGAAGAAAGTATTAATGTACTTCGGTGGGCCTCTTTTAAAGGCTATTAAATATAAGAGTATATCTAATGAAAGAATAAATTTAAGCTGGCTTTATGCAGTTACACAGGAGCCAGACTAAAGATCTGTTTTTACCACAACGCTCCATTCCTTGATCCCTCACATCTTTGCCCTCATCTCACTCTTCTTGGGCTCTGACCCTCTTTGAGGACATGCAACTTATTAACCCAGAAGAAGACTATGTTGGCCAATAAATAAATAAATAAATAAAAGGACCATGACTTTTTTTGTTCTGAATTAGCTCACCTCCTGTAGGCACCAGAGCCAGCTCCTGAGAGGGCAGCAGTGCAGTGCAGCCACGAGCTGGGAGAAACGTGCACGGAGCAGGTGGCATTAAGACCTCAGCTTCTTCATAGTTATGAGCTGTTGGGCTGCTTCAATTATGTGTTATTATTTTATTCTTAAAGAGCTGCCAATGCCTGTTTCTGGAAAGAGGCACTGGCCATGAAGTAGCTTCTCTTTGGGGGAAGGTTTTACTGGAGGAGTCCACAAAGAGATTCCTGAGGAAGGAGAATGTCTGAACACAAGTGCAACTTAGAGAGACAGGACCTGTACAGAAACCTTGTGCATGAGCAGAACATCACTGATTCGGCCTGAGTCACGCCAAAATGGTGAAATTTTAACTGTACATATAGATTTAGAACAGCAATAACTTTGTTGGTAGCACACTTTGGGATAGACTTGACAAGATAGGGTTTGGGGGATTTTGGTCAGTGTAAATCAGATCCTTAGAAGTTCTTCGCCAGATAGCTGATTAAATTCCTTGCTTTAATTGCTGAAAACAAAACCGATGATCAATTTTGTTCAAGTTGCCATTCTCCTCTGCTCTTTATGTTTGGGTTAGGTTCAGCAAAATTATGAAATCTGGACTTCATCAATCCACTTCTGGTTTAGATATAAGAGAGTAAAACTCTATGGAATGTGTGCAGCTTTGCTGATTAGATCCTATGGATATCAAGGGTCATTCTAATCCTCCCCAAAGCTTTTAAGACTTCTAGCTACTTACCATCTGCCTATGTACAAATTCTATTTCTTTGCAGTTACTTTCACAAGTCACACTGCGTAAGAAAATATGAAACAGAATCTGATGTTCCCAATCATAGGGAATTAAGAAATGTTTTAAATGTAAAGTTTTACATTTAAATGTAACATGTTTTAAATGTAAAGTGTTTTAAATGTAAAGTGTAAAGCTGAGTTAAAATCAAATGAGAGTATGATGAACCTGTGACTGATAGTCCTATTAAAATAATATTTGAAATAGCACTCAGCAGTCTCCAAGATTGTATCTAACCCTATTAACAGACCTGTAACAAGGGAAAAAAAAGGGAGGATGATAATTCCATTTCCTTCCCCCTCCCCAGCATCCCCTTCCTGAATTCACAAGCCCACAAGCTAAATATAGGAAGAGAGATAATGAGTAGATAGAGGCAGATCTACTTTTCCTTTCTTAAATCTTTCAGCCAAAATCACACAATTATCTAAAGAATGAAAAGCTGGATTATACTGCTGGCTATTGTAGTCAGCACGGAAGAAACACAAAAGCAGGACATCTGTACCCAAGGATATCCTGGCATCCCTGGCAATCCTGGCCACAATGGCATACCTGGACGTGATGGACGAGACGGCTCAAAAGGCGACAAGGGGGATACAGGTACTGTGTTCAGCAGAAGCGATTCGATGTGTGAAATTGGGTGCCTTTAACTGCCAAAGCTTCTCGTTAACAGGATTATTCTGCCCAGCCTTCAGAGCACAATTCACATCATCTTCTATTGCCTTGTTTGAAGGAGGAAATGTAAAACAAGACTTAAGAGAGCAAGACAGGGAATACTATTGAGAGGTCAAGTGCAGGGGGCAAGAACAGCTTAAGAAAGAATTTTATCTTCTATTTTTGGAATATTTTCAGATCTGTCTGAAAATCTTGAAGTCTTTAAAGTTGCTATTACATTTGTAAGACAACAGTGATGTTTCAGTAAAGAACTTTAGCAACA
>JAVCKT010027083.1:0-11152 GCA_032273925.1 Rhynchotus rufescens | reverse complement strand
TCCTCACTGCCTCCCTTGAGGTATTTATAGACACTGATCAGGTCCCCCCTCAGCCTTCTCTTCTCCAGGCTGAACAGACCCAGCTCTCTCAGCCTTTGCTCATAGGACAGATGTTCCAGGCCCCGATCATCCTCATAGCCCTCACCTAGTGACAGTCTTATCACTATCAGACAGTTTGTAGACTAAAGAGATTTAAAAATGTAATCAAACGGAAGCTTTGTTTCCCTGTTTTGAAAGACTATGTAATTTCAAATTTTGAAAAGCAGATATTGCCAAATTTAGGTGAGTAAGAGAGCTTTTTAACTCCTCAGATGCAGTTGCATATTTTAATCCCCTTTATTAGAGTGCAAACATTCCAGTCATGATAAGGTCATACTCAATCATTCATTCTGTAGTCATTAATTATGTATTTGATATAGTACATGCACTCTGAATAAATAAGTATAAATGTTCTTTATAACCCACAGAACATGTGTAGATGTCTTTGTACTCTATTTGGGGAGGGAAAGATCATGATGTTTCCATACCTTATTTATTCTGCCCAAGAGATATAATTAAAAACTAATAGTGGAGACTGCAAAATTGTAAAAGACCTTTTTATCCAGTTATTTCAGAATATTCTGGTATTGGTCAGATTAAAACAACTGATGAATGTCAAAGCTGGTGTGAGTGCAGAATCACTGAACTTACGTATAAATTTGATATATTATCTTTACTTAAGGTAGAACATACTCTATACAGTCAGAAATCCCCAAATGCGAACAGAGTGGAAAATACAAATGTACCCCATGAAACATTTATGGTACTGTAGAAAAAAACAAATGAAGAAAGAAAATTTGAAAGTACACATCTGCAATTAGAGCACTGAAAATTTTGATATGTTAATGTTATTCTCTGGTCTGATAAGTGTCAGAATCATTTAAGGTTTCTCCTACTTTAAGTTCTTTCTGAGAGTGTCTAAAAATGAAAGACAGTCTCTTTGACTGCTGCTCATTTGAAATTGGCATTTTCATGTGGCAGATGGTGACCTTATCCCCGTACTTTAGCAAAAATGATTTTTATTAAGCCTAAACAAGTGTGAACAGTGCTAATTTCCTGCAGCAGGCAGAATTTGAATGAGAGCATATAATGATTGCAAGAGTCCTGCCTCACCATATGGAAAAATGTGCATAATGCCAACACAGTAGACTACTAACAAGACAGTACAATTATATCCAACTTTTCATTTTATCAGTTGTCATAAAGAACATGTTTATTTTAAGACTACTAAAGGTTGTTTGTAGATAATTTTTGTCTTAAAAACTAAACATGCAGTAAGTCTCCAAATCTGTAGTTTATCTCAAGCTTTTTCTGTCTTTTCTACTAGTCTTCTACTCATTCATCTTGTGGAGCATTTTTCACACTGCTATAAAAGGAGACGTGGTAATAAAATTACTGAGGACCTAGGTAACAGGGTCAGATTACACAGAGAAGTCAGCATTACAAAGTCAACCCTTTCCCTAGGTTCTAGCCTAACTTTTGGCATACGATAGGGCGTGCTTACGCTGTGAAAAAAAAAAATATATAGACAGGCTGAAGTTCATTAGGAGATCAAAGAAACCTAATGACGCTCAAAAAGGGTGGCCTTTTAGAAGATGGCAGAAAAAAAAGAAGCAGAGATGTTACTGCTAAGGAGATCTGGACTGTAATTTTTATCTAAAATGTCCTATCTTTATCAAGGTGGGACATATTATGCAAATGATTAAGAGCAATGTCCCACAATTCTTATTGAAAAGCATCAAAATGCAAGACACATGCAAAGAAGATGGGCCGATATTATGCAGGATCAGAATATTATCTATATTCTCAAGCCTCATTAGCTGTATTGACTAAAACATTTTTGGCTGAACTTTGCAGGAAATAATCTTCCTGAGACAGCCATTCAGCAGAACAAATATCAACCCAAATGGCAAGTAACTGAAAATAGCATTTGTTAATGTGAAACTGCAGGTAACCTTAAAAATAAGCAAAAATACTAGTTCTTTAGTTTAGTTTGGGTTGGGAATTTTGAGGTTTGTTTTCTGGGTTCTAAGTAGTCTTAGAGTCATATTTGTCAGGAGAGAAGTTTGCATTAAAGAAGGGAAGGTCAGGAGTGCATAGGGAAGAAGAAAACACTCTAAGACATGCCTGCAAGTTTTTTGGGTTTGTTAGTCTGTCTGTTTGTCTGTTTGTTTGTTTTTAATAAGCAAATAAACAAAGGAGGACTGACCAGAGAGACAGGAAAATAAAAGACCACTAAAAGAAAAAAAATTAAACGTTACTTTAAGAAAAACAGGGCTAATAAAATATTCATCAAATTAAATTTGCAGCCAAGATGTTAGCATTTCGTATTTTTAACTGTTGGAATTTTTATGGTCTCTGTGAGATTCTTAAGCACTTTTTCCTTAGAATGTCTTTTCTTTTAAAGGAAATTACTTGCTGAGAGGGGTCTTCCAAATCTGTTTAACTGCAGAGATTCTTTCAAGTCTTTTGCGGGTGGTATTGGATCTCTTGGTTACAGTACTCCTAGCCTAAATGGGTCAGTTTTCAGATGCTATGTCAAATAGCATAATAAACTACTATTTTGTGTCCAGAAAAGATTTTCAATAGAAGCTATATATTTAAGCTTAGTTCAGCTTTCTTCTTTCCTTAAATCTCTAATAATAAATAAGATTCTGAGAAAAAAAAAGTCCATTCCGCATGAGAAATCATGATCAAAAATCACATTATTCCCTGCAATTAGAAATTATCCTATACTTGACAAGTTTGATGAGAAATAATGAATGCAACTCTTATCTTTTAGAAAGATCATTTACCCAATTCTCAGTTACTGCTAAGAAAAAGAAACTCGGCAGAGGTTGAAATAGACTATACTTCAGCTGCCTAATTCTTCACAGCTCTCTTGACTCATCCTTTACTGTTCTTTACCATTGACATTCCATTTATTAATATTAATGTACTATAATGTCAATTATCATAAAATCCCTTTATAATTAAAATTTCAGGAACCTTACATATATGGCACAAATACGAAATGGGTGGCATTCAAAAATTTAAACGCAGATAACTTTCTTAAGTTATCTCTACTAGTCTTCATCTACAGATTCAAGCAAGTTTTACATGTAGCTGGGGAACTATTGGATCCTGAATACAAGATTGACATTTTGTCATTAGGTCATTATCTTCACACTTGAAATGAAAAAAAAAAAAAAAAAAGAAAGCACTACAAAGAATTATCCACAACAACTGGAGTTGATTGAATATAATGATGAAGTTCTAGAATGAAAGGAGAATGGGTCAAGAGAGAGAATGATGGCTTTGTTTTTTTTTGAAAACTAGCTATTCAAATATAAAAATAATTAAAGAACTTGGTTAAGAGCAGAAATGTCATCTTAGCAAGTCTTTACAATATATTTTCTTAAGATATCCCTTATCTAGATCATGGTCCTGAAGCTGAAAGCAAATATTGCTGCTTAAATACTCCAATAATTACAGAGAGAGATCTTAAAATAACAATAGGAAAAGCCAAGATGACAGGTTAGCGAGAGATGCTAAAGGTGAAGTAACTGAATCCTTTAATGGCCCAAAGACTGACATCTACAGCTTTAATTTAGGGTTTGTAAAACAAAGTGAAGCAGTAGAATATGGTAGCTATTACACAACAGTATTTCTTTTCAGTTTGGTGATTGATCACCAAACTTCCTTTCCTGAAGCCAAAGGATCTAAGTGCTTTTCTTTAGAACTAAGCTGATAAATATTATGTCTAACATGCCTAAAGGCACAAAAGGTCCTTTAAAAATGTCACTAGAACAAAGTATATACTTGGAACTAATAATAGCATAGAGAGGTTGAGTCATTTTAGAAGTGCTGCAAGGGCAGTGAAAACAACCCACGGAAACAGTTCATGTTAATTCATCTGTAGATGACAAACTGGGTGCTGAAATATTACAAAATTACATGAGATTTTTTACGTCCATCTTCCTATAGAATTAAGAAAGCTGAGGCCGAAGAAGTACAAGGGAAGAAATCACATTATAATGTTCAAGGAGGCCACTAACAAGATCAGCACCAGGAAATGAAATTTCAGTGGCAGAAACTAAATAATATTCTATTAGTTAATGATATTACACATATTTACATATGTATATCTTTTCGGAGGTAAATGAGTTATTATATACTCACAGAATTATGGTGTGTAATATAGAAGCTCAAGTAACAAATTATCTCTCCAAAGGAGATCTCCTACGACAAGACACCTTTTGCTTCTTAAAAAAATAAATAAATAAATAAAACAGAAGAGAAAACAAGCATAAAATGGAAGGAGAAGCATTTACTAGACCCCAAATTCTGATCTTTAAAGCAATAGTAAAGTAGATAAGTCATCAGTTTGTGAAATATCAAGTCTGTAGAGATAACACAATATGAAGCATTCTATAAACTGTATAATCAACTTCTCTAAGGCAACATTTCTAACCTTTTATTTCAATTGCATAAAATTGACTTTAATTTTACATGTCAGTTTTATCTCTGCCTCATATACTGGATAGATGGTCACATGACCTACACAGAGAGAAGGAAGTTCAACAGGCTACAAAAATGTTGGTTTTCTATATGAAATCTATTTCTCAGTACAAGTGAGAATTTCCTGGAAGCAGCCTGAATAAATGAATCAGGTCCCTTAATATTGTGTCAGATTTTTTTCCTCACTGCTCATATTTAAGGACTAACATTAGAGTCTATGTGGAAATGAATACTAAAGTCACTGTGATTCTGTGATTCTGTAAAATACAATATATCTCAAACTGTGTATGATTCTTTAAAATTAGCAGTAATGTAATTCTGAAAAGAGATTGTAGAACAAATTGTATAACGTTTCAAAATCACCATGCCAAAGGACTGCCAATCAACTAGATATAATTACATATTTCACTCCTTTAAAAGAAACCCAAAATAGAAATCTGTCCTCATTCATACCCTAAAGTATGTCATTTCTTACTCTGTAACTTCACTAATTTTAAATGTATGTATTGCTTTTTCTTATATCATGCGTATGTAAGACCCAAATTATATAAATCAAAACAAGACACAATATAAAGTACTGATACAATTAATAGTATATTTTGTGAGTATCTATATAGCCTTCTGTGGTTCTAGCTACAAAAAAGGATGGAATCTTCTTTAGTGCATGTATTCAGCTTTGGAAAGCTAACATTTGTCTCTTAAGGTCAGGCAGTAAATATTTAAGTATACACAAATAACTGTGAAGATTTTGAAAAACAACACAACAAACATACTGTGTTCACTGTGTTTGGTGAGACTTTAGAGTCATGCTTTCTATCTGCAAGCAGAAATGTCTCCAACAATAAAGTGATACTTTAGGGAAAAAAGAAAAGGTGCTTTAAGAGGATAAATCTTCAACAGTCTTAAAATTGTAAAAGAAAACTTATTCTTCTCCTGTTGGAAAAAAATCAGAAAAAAAAAAAATCATTTATCCTTGAATGTAATTAGATGAAAGCAGAGATAATTCATAAACATATATCCTTTTTATCTCTCCAAAGGAGTCTAGTACAGCCACAATCCAAATGGAGAAGTGCCTCTGCTTTTGAAGCTTGAATTAGCAGAGTATGAATAAGATGAGGCAGAAGGAAAAGTAACTTTTTGAAGTATGTCACTGAACTTCAGAAGTACCCTGAAGAGAAAGTAGTTCCATATAAGCAGATGGAACTACTTTTATCTTTTCCTTATTGAGAGATCTGTCCAAGTTTGAGACACTTACCATCTCTGAACTTTCTGATAGTAATTTTCATTGCAATATTGACCTGTCTCAGGTAACACTTTTCCCATCAAATCATACTTGCATTTGAATCAGTATCTGCCTTAAGAACGTCCAAAAAATGCCAGCCATGTGAAATCATAGAATATGAAGTAACCAGAGAAAATACATCTTTATCCAATTCATCTTTTTTCTTCTACTTACTTTCTTGCTGTTGACATGCTCTCCAGACAATAGAACAAAACTTTTTAAAAACTTCATAAGGTAGAACATAACTCTACAGAAAGAGTGATTCCTTATATACCTTATATACCTTATATACCTTATTTACCTCCTTAGCTTGCTGCACAGTCCAGATCCACTGCCTCATCTAATATGATAAACCCAGGTCCTGTAAGAATAACATGACTCGTTGGATGTAATGGAGCAGGAAATATGTACTGGCCTATACACTGAATGAAGAACATATTATTATTTGTTCTGTTATTTTCCCCTTATGGAAACAGTAGGTAGAGGTCAAAATTATTATCCAAGTCATTAGGCTGCCGTAACATCTACAAGGTAATTCAATTGCCATTCAGCACAGGAAAGGAGGAAAACTCTGCAGAATTTATTAGTGACTAGTCAAGTTATTTGCACTTGACAGTGGATTTGGGCTCTGTACAAAGAATATAAGACTTTACCTGAGATATAACTCATATGTTCTCAAAATTATCTGGTATCCCTTTAAAATGACTGATTGCTCTTACTCTGTACAAGGTACATCATGAAGAAAATAGAAAGCATCCTTGTGCGCTATTTGTTACCTTTGCACACAGAGGAAGAGAATGAACTTCAGTGAATATGCCAGAAATAAAGATTCATTTCCCAGTCTCTGACATTCTGGAAGCACTTCTGCTCAGCATTTGAGAGGAAAAAATGCTCTGGTTGGGGCAGTATTGACACAGTGAATGACATAGTACAAAGGACATATGCAGGTCCTGACGTTCAAACTCAGGCTTCGCATCAGGATGACTTTACACTGACTGTTTTTGCCAAAAGAATAAAAAAATATTACAAATAAGTAAAAGATGCACTAAAGAACAAGAATTTAATGGATATGAAAGTGAGATTTTCATATTTTAAAAAAAGCCTGCTCCATCAAGAATATGTAAGTTTATGCCACTCATGACAATGAGCATGAGAAGATTAGCACAGACATATCTGTGGAACTCACTTCAGTAAAACAGTGTTTCAGCAGAGTCCATTAAGACTTCATGGCAAACCCTTTTTCATGTAGAACATTCCTTCCCAGTTCTTTATTGCTGCCTGGTCATGCAGGAAATCAAAGGGAAAATATCCAATTTTTGCAGTTCCCTGAGCCTGCAGGGTCCATCCTGTTGACATCCTCCTTTTCCTTTTATCTCTTTTTCCATGTTATGCTTTCCTTTTGGCAAAGAGAAAATGACATCCAGAAATAAGTTCAAGTATCTTAATTCTTTTTCTCTTTAGTCGCTTGTTATTACCTTATCCCTATCAGCCATCATCAGAGGTTATATCTCAATCTCATCACATTTTAGCACTTAGGATAGAAAGAACATTTTACTCAGCCAATGATATTTTGGTTTTAAATTGATGTGAATATCACAATATCTATAAACTTGGTAGTCATTATTTTTATTTATGAACATCTGTATGGCACACCTGCCAGGAAGTATAATTTCATAATATTCGTATGATACTATCTGTAATTAGTCAAGTGGGCAGGAGTAGATTGTTTGTTTGTTTTTTTTCTAAGGGTTTCAATGAAAAATATCAAGTTTCACAGTTTTGTAGAACTTGTTCCTGTTAGCTGCAGAGACAGCAGTCAGGGAGATTTTGAAGCACACCAAACATCACCATGCTAGCAGTAAATATACTACAGATTTTACAGGCCAATTGGTATGATTAACTGCACAACTTTAACCTAAAAATATAATAAGATGCAAAGCTATGTAAGATCTTACCTCTGTTTTCAAAGGAACTACGTTCAATGATAATAAAATGACTGTTAAAGTCATGAGCAGGTCTAATTTTCTTCACAGGAAATATCATCATTACATTCATTTCATTAAATCAAATAACTTTTTTATGGTAATTGTGGTATTCTTTATTGCTGTAAAAACTCACCATCACCTAAAGATTTTTTCATAATTATTTAGTTATAACTAATAGAAGAATTATTTAATATTTACTTTTCATTTATGTAAATGAAATGGATTTTGGATTTGCATATTCAGTTTGACAAACAGAAACCCACAATTTTTCACAAAGATTAATTACACAGTGTCTTTAATTTCTATACAGGAGAGAGCAAACTGTCGCTCTGAAGAAAAAAAAACTCTCTGAAGAACTGAGTGAAATCTTTGCAGCTGGCATGACTAGTAAACACAGTGAAACACTTGATAATGATTTCAGAAGGAATTTACCATGAAATATTGATTCTCTTGTCTTTAAGTGACATATTGCTATCTCCATTGGACATTTAACAAAAGTTTACCATCAATTCCTCTCATTTTATGGTTTGCAGTGAGCCCTGTACCTGATTGCCTGAGGATGTAGAAATGTGAGAATGCTTACTTAATGTAGTTTCCATTCATTTACATAGAGCTATAGTAATTTTTATCACCAGTAACATTTAGTGCACTAATTTTTACTCTTTATAATCACCAATTTTAGGTTTAAATGCAGGTGTTTAAATCTGGAGTAGAATATTCTTAGAGTATGATACATTTCAGCTACTTTAAATTAAGGAAAAGCAGAAGAAAATATACTTCTTTAAAGACATTTTAAAGATCCTGGCTAGACTTGTCATGATGGATGCAATATAACTGGAAAATCGACTTCTCAATAAGAGAAAGGAAACCTGTTCAACTTTATGTCGAATATTTTAGAAGTTTCTTTCACAACAGAATCAGGAGCTTATAAAGAAAAAGGAGGTTGAAACCAGGGTGAAAAAATATATACAAAATGTATTTTAAGGACTAAAACTTAGATAGCACAACAAAATATATGTATTTTGATATCAAGACAAAAAATGTGAAAAAGAAACTAAAATTTCTTAAGTGCTTGTGATGTTATTTATTTCTGTATTTTATACAGAAAATCAGGACATACAATAAAGTTTTTTGGCATACTATATTTACTATGAACACAAATGAGATTTGGCAAAGCCTTTCATAGAAAATATCAGGGACGATCTAGGAGCATCCGGTCCTGATCTTGGCCTTGGGGCTGCCCAGGTTCCCCTAGGACCCTACTCCTTCCTGATGGGAGAACAGGCCTGCAAAGAAAAGGCTTTATGCTAAGCCTTGTTGTATGAGTGATAAATTGCTTTAATCTGACCAAGAAAGATGATTTCTTTACTATGCATTATGTCACAGATCTGAGTATGTCCTGGGTAAGCTAGGTTTACTGTGCATCCATTACAATGTACTTGCATCATTTTAGAGACATTCAAAGAGTGTCAAGTCTTTTGAGTATACATTTCACTCAGACATCCAGAGAGAATACAGTATCTACTGTGCTCAGCTGCAAGGTATTTGAAGCAGATGTGCCTCAGAATTCAGGCTATCTCAGAGTCCAGTTAGTGCCATTTGTCTGGAAAACTCTGACAAGTGTCCAAAGTCCTCAAATTCTCCCTAGCCAAGATTTCTAAAAAGAGGATGTAGCAGGGGTATTTAAGATGTACTGTACTTCTAGAAAGAAAGTAACTTTCAGGGAATTGACTTAATTACTTTGAGCTGATGCATGAACTCTTGATTTCAATTAAATAAAAGTTCAATTTGCCCAACATATTGTCTGTATATACGATGCTTCTTTGAGATTGATTTGATGACTATTGATGCTCATTGTATTTTATTGTAAGTATTTGAGATAAAGAAAGCAAGCTCTTCCACTATTTTATGAGGAAAAGTTAAAACCTGTAGCAACCATATTCTACTGACTACAGCATGAGTCTGACAGATTGGGTATAACTGAAAGATTAATATAGGCAATTTAAAAGCTGTGAGGATTTAGATCTCTAAAGGCATTCCCTTGAAAACATAACACACTATACACATATGTGACCTGAGGCTAAAAGGATCATCATTTCATATCCAATGCAGCCAGTGAGGTACGAACTTCAGGGCAGGGAAAGCATACAAATGCATCTACGGCAGATGCTCTAATTCTAACCTCCCTTACATGCAAAGCAATATTAGAAGTAGAATTACATTGCAGCATAACTCATGGTCAAATGAAGCACGATTAATTCTCTAAAATATATTTCTATATGTCTGCTTTCCACTATTACTATGATGTTCTTGTGAATGATTTCATAAGAACACAAAATTTTGGGCAGTATATCTGAGAATCAGTTATTTACCCTGGTGCATTAAGAGGATTAAGAGCCTCTGTAAAAGCTTAAATAAGATCTTGCATTTGAAACGACGACACATGAAACAACATATCAAATTGATGGACACTGTAAGGAAGCTATTTTGCAAAGCTAATTTGACAGATCCAAGATTCAAATCAGATTTCTAGCATTGCAAACTCTTCTCAGTCAATGTGAACCCCACACTGATAACAGTTCTGATATCCCTCACAAATAAATATCACAAATAACTAACAATAACAATGAAACAAAAACTTCTATCACTGTTCCCAGAAGGTCATAAAATACTGAATTTCATAAAAGTAATTATGGTGTGTATTCTTTAAGCTGAGGAAATTATGAAATGAATAAAATGGTACAGATATCAAATACTGAAGCATCAGGAAATGCTGACAGTAATGTCATGAAAAGATAACAAAAAAAAAAAATTAAGTGAAAGGATGTTACCTGAAAAAAATTAAGAGGTGGGTGTATGTTAAGATGTGTATGTCTTAGGTATAAGACTAAGTAAGTAGTAAGGAATTTAAAGTGACTGAGAAGTCACTTTACGGAACTTCAATTTAATTGAAATAAGTAGAATTTATAATGAAGCAATAATATTAAAAAAATGAGAGTTATAATATATAATGCTTGCAGAATGCAGGCAAATGTTTAAGCAGGAAACACATAATCTGAAAGCTCGGAGCATATACTACAACTGTATCTTTGTTTAAAGAACCATATGAATAATAGTTAGGTCAGGATGGTTAAATCATGTAACAATTTCCTCTTAAATGATGAATAATTTATATGATTCTATTGTGGTTGTTTTAAATAATCAAGAAAGCCTCCCTTCGCAGAATGCCTAATTCAAAGCAAGAGAAATTCCTTTTCTAACCTAACATATTCTCCCTACAATTAAGTTAAACCTAAGCATGCTCTTTTTCTCAACATCTCACAGTGTGTTGCTTGTAAAATAATTA
>JAVCKT010027082.1:21201-35287 GCA_032273925.1 Rhynchotus rufescens | reverse complement strand
TACGATACAATGCATCATTACTGAGGTCTGCCTGGCCCTATTTGAAATTTGTGTAACTATTACCCTTAGCATAAAAAAAACTCATTAAAATAAGAGTTATGAAATTGGAAAAGATGAAATACATACCTGTTGCTCCATTGTCATTAATAAGGCTGCTTAAGATATACTCAGCTTTTAGAAGTTTACCTCATAGGAAAAAATAGAAAACAATGTAAAAATGCATCATGCGACATGATTTGAAGAAACACACTGATCTGCGAAATCCTCCTGAAAATTCTATTTGTCTTCTCATCACTCTCATTGCGCCACATTTATTCTAAACTTTCTATTCCAACATGCACTGTTAGATTTTCTCATGGTCAGAAATCTATTTTATATCTGCTGTTTTGAATACACAAAAATATCGCATTAAAAACAGCTGAGGAGATAGCTGCTTCTAGCTAGACACTTCCTTTAGACAATCCCACGAGGAAGCCTGTTTTTATACCTTCGACACTCTGAAATCACTTGCACACACATTTGTTATATAAGTATATATTTTACTTAATGCTGTATATTCCTGGAGAGAATTAAATGGGAGAAAAGCTTCCTCTAGTCAGGCCCTGATACCTCTGCTGAATTTCTGTGCATGCTGTTCGTACTCTACCACGAGGCCTCAGTAAAGGAATGCAAGGAGGAGCACAGAATTTATAACCAAAAAGTCAGCGTAACTGGATGCAACAAAAGATGGGCTTCTGCATTTCAGCTGCTTGCCATAGGCTACAAGTGTGTGATGTGTTTTCATTGCATGCTTTATGGCCTGAATCATCCATGGCAGGCTTGAGGGGCTGCAGGAAATGCCTAAGGACATTTGATTTGATCAGTTTTATTTGTGTTGAACCCTGCTTTTTGTCATGATTGTCCAATAGCAGAGAACTGTAAATGCTGGCCAAACCAGCCCATAAATTGGATGCGCCAGTACCTTAATACCATGGTAATGGGTGCACTGCAAATCCAGAGCCACAAATGAAAATAGCTATAAAGGGAACTAATAGTTCTCACAATTTATGCAAATAAAATACCCCTAAACTGCGTTTTTCATAAAAAACCTGTTTGACTTTGTTCAAAGGCACAAGGGGAAGACAGACCAAAAATTCTTCCAGGTGCTGTCCATCTTATAGGACCGATGGGCATGACATTCTGCGGTAAATCAAATTTTATCAATTTGCAAGGTGCATTATTTACATAGTCAGGCAGCTGGGACAGTGCAGAGAAAAGGCCAGGATTCTAATTTCCTTTTTAAACACCCTTGGCCAGAAGTATAGCAATTCACACACCCCCGTTTGAAACCAGCGGGGAAGATTGGTTAGGGAACAAAGGCCCCAATTAGTATTTTCCACCCCCTTTCACAGCTCCCCCTGCCGCCTTGGGCTCCGACACCCTTTATCCCGGCGCCTGTGTGCCCGCGAGAGGAGCCGGGAGGGCGCGGGGCGCTGGCAGCGCTCGACGTGACAGCACCAGGGCCGTGTGTGTGTGTGTGTGTGCATGTCACCCCTGCAAAGGGACAAGGCACGTTCCCCAAAGCCCAGCATGTCCCACGCGGGAGGCGAGGGAGGGCCGGGGCGCGGAGCGGGAGCGGGAGCGGGGCTACCTGCGCTGGCGGCGAGGCGCGCCTGGCGGATGAGGAGCTGCGGGCCGAGCGGCGTGGCGGGCCGCAGCCGGTGCAGGCGCCGCGCGAGCCGCAGCAGCTCCCGCGACGCGTCCAGCCAGTAGAGGAAGCGGTCGAGCAGGAACACGAGGGCCGCCGCCGTGACGCAGTCCCGCACCGCGATGGAGGCCTTCAGGTGAGCCTGCACAGAGCACCGAGGCGCGAGTGGAACCTCCGCGAAACCCAGCGGGGAAGGGATCCGCTGGCGGCTTACGGAAAACACCCGGGCTGAAGAAGCCTCTGCCTCGCCGGGCTGCCTACGGGCCACTTAAAAATACCTGCCCTAGGACAGCTCTACACCCAGTTGCGTCCTAAGTGATCCTGGTCATCCTAACACGCAAATATTCCCCAGCTGTCCAAAGGCTGGCTCAGCATCCGTCACACGGCTTGCACTGCTTGTATTTCTAGGCAGGCATGTGTAGGAGGAAGCTTGGGCTTAGCGAGCATATAGGATTTACTATTATCAATAGGATTTGCTATTACCTCTAATTATGACTAACTCAGTCCCATTTTCAGTTTTAAGACAGGAGGGGTGCAGCTGTTTTGCTAGCACTTGAGGCTTCACTCCTGTTTGGCTTCTGCCTACGCATTTTGTGTGGTATCTGGAACCATATAATTTGCTGCCCTGTTAACAAATTTAAATGACGCCCAACCAATTAGTAGCATTAACAACAACCAGTTCAAAGGGAATAAGAAACTGGAAAGACTGGAAATGGTCACGAGAGCCTAGATTCTCCTAGATCAAGCTGTCCCTAGAGAAATGGGGAATGATCACTCCTTCCATATGGCATAAGGCACAACCAGAAAATGTATTTTCAAACCATTTCTCAAAATGAGTCTTCTCTGAATATGCAAATGTCTACATTGATTTACCAGTGATTTATCGCTGCTGCTGCTGAGCGGGGGCTCCCACTAACTTCAACGGGAATAGGACACTGGAGTTCCAGCCTTCCTTTTCTGCTTTTTCCTCAGAAGCACCCTGGGAAATGAGGGACTCCCAGGGTCCTGTTGCTCCCTGTGGGACGAGGCCCTAAATACCAACAACCCGCGTTAATGCAGCATTAAGGCTGCAGGATCAAACCCTCCTTTGTACGCCACAAAGGAGCAAGCAGGGCAGGAGTCCAATGTTTTCCCTGTGCAGGTCATATTTAAGGATCTGCAGACCTGCACTAGCGCCCTCGGTCCCGGCTCTGCGGCGGAGCCCCGGGAGCGACGCGAGGCGTCACCGAGAGGCGCGCGGCAGCGCCTGCCGAGGGCAGGGGCCGGCACGCGGCCCCGCGCGCATCCGCGAATCCCTAGGGATGTCTGCTGGGACGGAAGCCAAACACCTCTGTGATGCAGCTGCTCCCATGGGGCACGATGAACGACCCGCAGCAGTGACCGGAGCCTTCCCGTTTGCCTCCCATGTCAAAACCTCCCCGTCACACAGAAGACGGGCTGAACAAGAACGTGAAATGACGCCCTTGAACTGCTGCCTCTTAAACAGGTTCTCTCTTACGCACTCGCTGCAAGGCCTGAAGAAAGCCCGGGTGTGGAGGAGAGGCTCTCGGCCCTGGAAACACTGCAGAGCGCTGCAGGGACAGCCGAGCTCCGCGAGGGAGGCTCCCGGGTACAGTGACGATGCCACGGCTCTTGTTGCCCACCCGCCGTTCACAGCCTCACGGGATCCACACAGCTCCTGCCCTTCTGCCTCCCAGCTCCACCGGGGAGACAGCAAGAGTAAAGCACTGTTTTGGAGCACGTAAATCGCAACAGGAAAAAACAACCAAATGAACAACAACAAAAAAAACCCCACCTTGAACCCTATCAAGTCTGACAACAGACTTCAAGAAACACGAGGAGGGAGAATCAGCCCCACTGCACCACCAAAAACCCAATATCGGCCAGAAAACCCTAATTTGCTTCTAGACCACAGCACCCTTAGTGACAGCCAGGTTCAGCTTGTTTTTTAGCAGAAAAACCACCACACAGCCTAGAGTAGGAATCTTCACAGCCTGAACAAACAACACTTACTGGCTTCAAAAGCACGGAGCCCTTGGAGGTGCAGGAGAAAGCCTATTTCGGAAGGTGAGAAGAGCCTGCAATACATGCATGCATGCTGGACTGCGTTACTGATCTGCAGCGAGTGTTTGCTGGCTTGTTTGCCCTTCAGTGAGGCCGATTTGTACAAATTTCCTTTTCTTTCTTTTCTTTTTTTTTTTCCCCCAAGCCCAAGTTGAGTTTTCTGAGAGGATGGCACTTGAAAAGGATGCCTGGAGCGCCGCGCGCAGCGGCGCTGCTTGTGCCCACTGACAATGGAGGAATCCCCCTCTCCAAGCACCTGTAAACTGACACTGCAAACTATCCATTCCAAATGCTCATGAACAGGCCATATATTTAAGCACAGAGCATCGCCTAATCTATTTTTTTTCCTCCCCTTCTTCCTTTAATAGATTGGAGCACAAAAGCCTGAGAGAGGGTGACCTACCAAACAAAAGGGCCTTTGAGTCCCTAGGAAAAGTAGACTTGGAGGAGGATGGAAGGAATCCAAGTGGCCCTATTATTTCCACTTGCACTAATTAGACATTTTTCTGTCAGCTATTGAGCACCGCTGAGAGGCCAAACTCACTGAATTCATTTCTAAAGTGTTTACAGAAGTTTGCATCTGTTTGTGTCTCTTCAGGAGGAAAATAAGCACTTCAATAGCATTGTGGAAAATCTAAACGAAGCATCCTATTCTGAAGGGCTTGGCAGCCTTGCAGCTGCATAATTTAACTCTCTGCTCAATGCTCAAACCTCTTGTGTCCCTCTCCAAAACCAAATGGACACAAAATGTAGAAAAGTCAAGCCAGGGAGAGAAACTCTGCTATTTTTTTTTTTAAACCAAAAAAGGCAGGGCTGCATGCTGTGTGGCACACAGAAACACGGCTCGGTGTCACTCCCCGCAATTATGTCCCGTGTTGCGAGCAGCACACCGAGAAATTAATACCCGCTTCTTTCACCCGCTGCCAAACTGTGTGCCTGCAGAATTCCTGCGCTCCTCCAGACAATGCCCTGGCGTGCTGGGCACGCACACGAAACACGGCAGCGACCCTCCCCTGGCCACGTCCCAGCGTGGCGCGCGCGAGGCCCCAGCACCGCTCTCCGTCACCCAGCGCACACCCCGGGAAGCTCCGTGCGCTTCCAAGAGGCAGCAGCCTCGCGGGGCACAGTCGGAGAGCCAGCCCCGCTCGCCACATAGGGGCACTTGGTTCTGCGCAGCGGGCTCGCACAGGAACCAGATTTACTCACTGGCTTTATCATTTTAAAGCTGATGTGCACGCACCTACATGGAGCTACGTGCACACTTTGTTTTAACATCTGCGTCCACGGTGTGGAATGCGTCTGTCTAATTGAGTTTATGGCACAAAGGGAGCCTCGCGGCTGGGAAGTGGAATCAGGTGGTGACAGAATTAAATTTGCACGAGATTTCTATACATGGACCATTGGGGAAAATGCAAAGCAGCCTTGAGTGAAGGGTTTGTCCTTAATGGCCATGAGTGGGAGGGTGTGCTGTTTGCATGGTTCCCTGCATTAGTGTTGTAGCTCCTCCTCACACGGCGCCTGAAGTTTGGGTCTCAGCTTTGGGTTCAAAGCCACCATGCCTCCTTTGCATTGACAATGGGGGCTGCTCCCCAGAGAGGGCAGCAGCTCGAACCGGAGCCATCTGGCACTAGAACTGGCAGGAAAGCGTCAAAGGGAAATTATTGGTGCATAGTAAATGAGGCTGAGGAGGAGGGGAAGAAAATAGGGGAAATCTTTATGTGGCAGCTGATGTAAGAGGAATTACAAGCACAAATAAATGAAATATTGATTTAATCCACTCTCTCTGCCTTCTTTATAAAGCGCGGATCCCATAGGCAAACCTCACACACAGCGGGCAGACTGGGGAGGGTCTCCCTTGGAAAGATGCCTCTGCACGCGACAAGGTTAGAAAGCAGGGCGCAGAAATCATTTAGTTTGTGGAGTGTGACCACAGCTTGGCAGGCAGGTGAAAATGAGCAAATTCCATAGCTCAAACTTAGGCCATATTTGTCTTAAATTTACTTGCAACTGAAGTTTAAAAATATTAAAAAAAAAAAAAAAAAGCAAAACACAACCACAAAAGCAGTCAGTCAACAAAGAAATTCTAATTCTGTGCCCTGGGCAGGAGTTTCAATGGCATGTATTTCCAGGTGCCTTAGTTCTCTCTCTCTCTGTCTCTCTCAGGATCTCTCCCTAGTTAGCACATCACTGAAATACATGAACCCGAACAAATTGCTCACTTTTTTTCCCTACATTCGTCCCCTGTCGGATTAAATGCACAGTCAAAACACCAACGGATTTAGCTGGAGTCTCACCCTTTTACCCCACGCACTGTTAGCAAAGCCTGCATTTCCAAGAGACCAAATCTGCTGTCACCGCACGGGACTTCTCTATCAATCTCTGCCTTTCAGCTGGCAATCAGTGCGCACTCTACAAATAACAATGAATTAAGCCTCCTACGATCTCTGTGATGGGGAGAAGAAAGCGTGTCCGCAACGCACAGATGGATAGGCTTGAAATGCAGGGCCGTCAAGTCCCCCAGCAAACAGTTGTGGCCTCAGGAATAAGAGGATTCCGGACACTCACCTCTGCTCGGATCAGAGGACGACACAATTTGATGGCTTGAGCTTCTGAAACTGTTCATTAGCTCAAATTATTCATTCTCAAAGCAATGGAAAGTTGGGGGAGGTTATTCAATGAAAGCAGCATTCAGTCCATTATTAGCCGTTCAAAATACCATAGAAAATGCCAGTTTTCACAACCAACCAAATTTCCTTTACCAAGTGAGAAAGCAATGCAGTACTAACAATTCCTGCTTTTATTGATAACCCTTCCCTTTTTTCTTCCAATTTAACTTAAGAGTGCCTTAGTTTTATCACTATCAGTATGTCCCATTTGCTGTTCTAAGCTTGCACTCTCCCGTTCAAGGATTCTCCCTTTCCTCTCAGCAAAGACTGGAGTGTCTGCAGAGCCCGTGGCACGCTCCAAGCCCTGGCAGGATGGAAGAAGCCTCCCGCAGCCCTGCAAGAGAAGGACAGTACCATCCCTGATCACGCTGCTCTTTTCATGCAGATCTCAATGCTGTTTGCAGGCAGAAGCAGTAATCTGAGTACAGCTACCAGCAGGTGCAAATGAAAACCATGTGTGTGATGAACCTGAGCGTTGCCAGCAGGGAGGAAAGTAGCGGGCACCTCAGCTCACTGAATAGCAACATTTTGGGGAAGGACTGAAACAGAATAATTTAAAGTGCTAAAGGAAACTCCTTTAGCAGGCATTTCTGCCAAGGCAGCAGGGATTTGGGGGACTGCCATCTCCAGGAGTCCCTCACTTTTGCTTGTTACCCAGGATAGGTACAGCAAGCAATTTTTGACCCTAAGACTTGCCAAAGTCTTCTCAGTTGTTTGTTAAAATACTATGTATTTCAATACTTAAAAATAGCTACGTGCCAGTGATAACTCTCCCTGATGCAACACGCAGCATCTGAGTAAAGCAAATCCTAGCTATAAACAGGAAGAATGAACATCCCTCTCAGTATCCGGTATCCAACTTGACATTTTTCTCTTGCTGCTGCATATACAAACTCTGCCGTACTTTCTGCACACAGGTGAGCCACCGAGGATGACCGAGCGCTTCTCAGCGCTGCAGGCTGGCGACATCAAAGCGGTCCCCCTGGGCCAAGCCATAGAGCTGCCCTTCGATGTAGAGGGAGGAGTATCGTGCGGCTTCTCATGGGCGTAGCGCCCATTGCAGCGCCCGCCGCAACTCACCGAGCGGTCCCTGCTCTTCTCCCGCACACGCAGGACCTGATCGCTGGTATTTGTCATGGAAAAGCCCTCACCTATCAAGGATCAGCCCAGCACAAGGGAGGCTGTGAATTCCCCCTGTGCCGAATCCGGCCCGCAGCTCTCCGTTATGCCACTCTCCATTTCACCGGGATCACCCAAGGAGTGCTCTCATGGAGCAGGTAGCAAAAGGTCATCCCAAACAACCGAGACCCCAGGGCTAAGATACAGGACTTCAATTGTCCTGTTACCACACCAACAGGTACAATGCAGAGAAAATTAAATCCTCAGCCCCTTCTTTATTTCCTTTTCAAAGGCTCCCAGCTCTCAAGTGCCGCACACACCTCAGGCTAGTTCGGGCACTTCCCTCAGCAGCATTTCCCTAATGATAATCCATCAGCACGCAATTAGCTAACGTCCCCGCAGCCCTGCCTTTTCTATTCTCTCCAGCATCCCCAGTAACTTCAAGGAGACCCTTCACAGACAAGGCCAGAAGAGCCTGCCCAGCTCGGCCGTGAGGCGGGCGCCATGAGGCGGGTGCCATGACATGGCGGGCGCCATGACATGACATGGTGGGCGCCATGACATGACATGGCGGGCGCGTTGTGAGGGCGCCCGCCCAGCCGCAGACCCCCACAGACACCCTCAGCACACAGGCCGCCCTCGCCCGCACATTTAGGGTCCTTTAACTAGCCCACATAACCATGCTAACTGTTTCCCTCAGTGTCTTTGCATGGGCAAGGCCTTATTTGATGAGAACGTCCAAGGTCTCACCTGGCTTTTGTGCTGGCACCGTTCCTGCCCCAGCACACCCTGGTCTGTGGCTGAACGCCCGCACCAGCCACAGCGGCTGTCGATACCTGTGGGAAGAGCTAAGTGAAGTCCTACAGCGTTAGGGTGGGTTTCAGCATGGGACCCGATCTTGCAAAAAGCCCCAGAACCTTGAATGAATAATCCCACGTGAGAAGCTAACACACAGGAGTTTGTCCGTCAGAGAGGGCTCACGAGAAGGTTTGCCAGACCACAGCCCGTGTGGACATGGGCAGGTTGCCCTCTGTTGGCTGGTTATACAGCAGAAGGACACTTGTACCACATCCCATTCCAAAGATCTTCAGGAAGGGGAACCACTGGAAGTCTCTGTTTGGGAGGCTTCATTAGAAGTCCTAACCCTGAGGAACGTGTGGGTTTTAAGAGAGAAAAAGTAATCCCTCTGCACTGACATTTGTCAGCACGGTTCTGTGACAATGCTGGTTTTGCTTTGACTTGTTAATAAAACAAGTCAACAAATCAAATCCTAGTCTTTCCAAGTTTTGCTTTAGTAACAAATACTGCTTATCGCCCTTTGGATCTCTGCGCAAATCTCCACCAAAGGGGAGACGTGGCAGGGAAGGAACTGCCCAAATAAGTAGCAGGCAAAAAAAAAAAAAAAAAAAAAAAAAAAAAAAAAAAAAAAAAAAAATTGTACAAGAAGCAAAGATCTCAAAAAGATAAGTACTTGTTTGCACCAAGTATTACTACAAATCTGCTGCTTTCCAGTCCCTAAGAGGTCTGGTAATTTCTTGTACCAGAGAGAAAAGGGAGACAAAACTGTGCTCACTTTGCCACCCTCTGCACTGAGCTCTTCTCCATGAGGTAGTGTGACTCACTGGACTCAGGCTGCAATGAGGATCAAAGAAACTCTGGTTTCACAGTCCCTTCCCTTTGCTCCTTTGCCTCTCCTCAGTGTTTTCACCATGCCTTCCTAGCGCTGTAGTCAGCATGCAGAAGTAATGATCCCATGGCAAGGAGGAGCCCTTTAAAAGGATGCAGGTGCAGGTGGCTTTGCCTTCCTGATGTGTCCAACTAGAGTGCAGCCGCCAGCAACGGGCATCCCACTTTCTAAAGTGCGACACTAAGGCAAACCCTTGAAGCCAAAGCCTAATCCGCTTACTCCCTGCGCTGGTCTCATGGAGCTTTTCAGGCTACTCACCGAGTAAAACATCCTCATCACGAGCACTGGTAGCCAGATCTGGCCCCTCATAACAGCGCCAGTGTGTTATGGTAATGAAGTGCCTTTCATTCATGGATCTCAAAGCACTTTTAAAATGTAATGAATTACGGTTTATGAGCTTATTCTAAGCATGGCAAATTAAAATAAACAGATGAAAAATTTTAAAGGTTTTTCTGAACAATAAGTCAACAAAGACTTATTTTTGCTTTCAGGAATTAAATTATCCCTCTGCCCCTCAAACCAAAACAAAAAAAGAAGAAAAAAGTTGTTCAGACTTTTATCTTTCCTCATCACACTGTAATCACTTCTCTTCAGCCTCATTTCTCCCTCCCAGCTTTTTATTCAAAGCACTGAAGCAGTCTTTGGTCTGCCTTGAAATTTTATTAAAAAAAAAAAAAAAAAAAGAGGGGGAATGGATGAAGGGGAAAAAAATCCCTTTTCCTGACTAATACTAATAATACAGGTCAAAATGTCAGTCTATCTACACTTAAATGGAAAACAAAAAAAAGGTTTTCCCTTTTTTCCCCATGGTACAATAGCGCTGGAATATAAATTACCAATGAAGATGAAATAATACTTCAAAGCACATGGGGAAAGGCAGCACAATGTTTACAAAGTATTTTCGCCCGCATGATGAAACATTGAAGACAACGGTAACCAATGGACTTCAGGGGGTGTTGGTGAATAGCCTAAAACTAGCATGCGGTAGGATTTTAGGTCCCTATAGTCTATGACCCCATGATATGCTTTGTTTAACAAGGGCAGCTGCAGTTATCAACAGATGTTTCAGCAATAAATAATTGGTATCATCTCAGAAAAGATCCATCTACCTGGGGAGAGGGCATAATGCTGGAAACACTGCTCCACTATTACAGCCACATTAATCTCCCATCTATCCAGGTCTCTTGGGGAGTTTACTGCAGGTGCTTACCCTGGGAGAGAGCAGACAAATGCTCCCAAGTTAGTGTGCTGTGTGGGCATTGTAAAGGAGGTCAACCACCGCCATAAATTTCTGTCTAAGGCCACACACACCAAAGAGAAGAAGAAAATAAATACCCAAGAAGAGTCCCGTCCCCCCTCGCCCCCAACCACTGCATTGAGAATTCCAGCAACGTATGATGCTGGCGAGGGGATGCAGGCAATGGAGTATCTGCTTTATGGAAATCACAGCCTCGTTATCCACTTTTCTGTGGGACTTCTCATTGCTGCTGTGTCCTCAAACAAACAAGTTATTTTGGCAGGGTTCTCACTGAGACAAGCAAAATCTCATGCCCCCTCCATGCAGTTAATGGTGGTTTTGCAGCCTGATTTCTGTGGGGTCGGCTCCTGCCCAGGCCCCCTGCTTTCAGGGCCAGATTGCCCCTTCCCACAAGCAACGTGACTGCTTCAGCTTGGGACATGCATTATAGTAAGCGCAAAAAAATCAAACACCTCCTCTTTAGTGTATGTCTGCCCTGCTCAAGGGCCGCTCATTAGGCTAGGTATCACATTCACTACTGAAAAGGCACTCCTCTATCTGCTATGTCACGTCTGACACCTGAGAAAACGAGAAAAACAAAAAGCAATCCAGCACTTCTTCCTGCTTTCTCATCTTAAATTCCTCAACTTTCACAGTGGATTCCCCCAGAACAATTTGGATCCTGCAGCTCCTTACTCAGACAAGCCTTCTTTAGCCATACAAGAAGCTGCATAAGTAAATTCTCAGCCTTCCTCCCTTTGGCCACGTTAGGTGCCCAAAGGGATCCTATTAAATTGTTTTCTTAAAAAGCAGGTGTTCAATTATGCAAACCCTACCAAGACAAATAATCCTCACTTCCCATAGCAATCTTAAATTTAAAAATGCAGAATTCTGTTCAAAAATGTTAATTTCTAAAGCTTTATGCAAGCCTTTCTCACTTCAGTTTTATTTCAACATGAGATTTCCACAACGATGTAAACATTCACTTCTGCCGAGCGCCAGCTGCCCCGGCTCACGTGGCGTTGTCCATGCCCTAGGAGCCACACGGCTGAGGCACCACCAGCCCAGCAGCGAGGCAGAGCTCCGGCTGCTTTAGCACCCTTGGCATCAGCTGGTGGCTGGGAGCTGCGCTTCGCCTCCTCCTGTTCCCCCAGGACATGCCGAAGGGAGGCAGAGATCAGGCGTCTCGCAAGGAGCAAATCGCACCCACTGCTTCCTAACAGCTTCAGTGGAGAAGTCTGCAGTGATCAGGACCTCCTGGCTCCCTCTCTCCCCTCACCAGCCCTTGGACCTGCCTTTGCCTGAGCACTGCAACAAATTAAAGCCCCGTTTCTTGCTTTGGCCCTTTGGCCCCTTCCTGGGCCGTGGGGGCACCCAGGCCCGCCAACCAAGCACATCACTGCTACAGCAAGCGTGCAGCAAAGAGAGAGGTCTCTGAAATAACGCCCGTGTTGCCTGCTCGGGCTTTGTGCCCGCGGAAGCAGCTCCGCCGTGCGGATTTTACGGAACAAGGGGGGTGAAGTCCATACCAGCAGCTCCGGGAGCCTCGCGCTGATCATATCTTGCAGGTTTGTTTTGTCTTCTGGGCCCACGTCTTGTTTGTACTGCCACTTCTCCGGCACAAAGGGCCACTTCATTTCCTTTGCCTCCTCAAGGAGGGTCCTCAGCTCGCGGGGAAGCAAAGCTGCGAAGGTCAAAGTGCAGGTGAAGGCCTTGCGTGCACTCAGCCACAAGTGTTATGATACAGCACCTCCCCTGCAAAAAGCATCCCCCCTCCTCCCCGGAGCCTTTTCACCACCGCCACGAGCTGTCAGCTCTTGCCAGCGGCGGGAAGGAAAGGTTGCCCCTCATCAGTTACCCTACTCCGCTCTGCCCTCCAGGTAAAGTGGTGCCCTGAGCCATTAGGGAGGTTTTCAGGCCCCGTGGCTGCCTGGGCGTGAAGAGCTGCTCTCGGCAGGCGCGAGGAAGCTCCTTCCCCGGCGCCAGGGGAGGTTTCTCGGCACAGCGGGCAGGGGCAACGGCCTTGAGACCCACCAGTGCTTCTGCCCAGGGCAGTACTGAGGGCCTCTTGCAAGCGTTAAAAACCACATCCAAACTGGGAGATAAACCTGAATGGTATGCAGCAATTAGCTAAGGCCTAAAGAGATACAATGAGTAATGACAATGTGTTCTTGAGAACATTTTTCTTTTCTTTTTTGACTAAATTATCAGTCAAACAATTACTGGCCTGAGTTACTGAATACGCTCTTGCAAAACTAACTCTAGATTACAGCACTTCCCTTAGAAGTACCGGAAAGCCTGCCTCTGTGCCAGGCAGAAAAGGCTTAGGCCCCGTGTCTGGGAACTGGTACTGGTGCTGTGTTTTCTACAGGTGCGGGGCAGGTACGACCTGTGCATGACATTCCCTCATCTGCTCTACCTCTGTGGGTTGCAGCTTCCTTGATGCCATGTTAACTCCGTACTTGGCACTGGCTGAGCCCGAGTTTCTGCACTTTGCTCTCAGTTTGTAACAGCCGTAATAAAGAGGCCCCGTGCAGCCCCGGCCCCGGTGCCCTCCCACTCCCAGGGTACTCAAACAGCCAGCACGGGGCCACAAGGACAAGCCCAGTCCTCCTGCCTTCACTGAGGGTTTCCAAACGTGACATAAAGCACAGCTTACCTCCCAACTGGAAAGCAAAGCACAGGGAAGTCAAACGGTGGATTGTGCTAAGTGACAAGTGCTCCAGCTCCCATGCCCTTCACCTGGGACGCCTGGGGTTTAATCCCCCGGGGAGGTGCTGAGGCTCACCAGGCAAACGCACAATTTTGCATTTGCCTTGGGCTGCCCTGTGGCCACTGCCAATCCTCAAATCCTGCTCTCTGCCTGGGTCTGGCTCTTGGTGTCTGCCAGCACTAACCATCACCTGGCTGCAGCAGCAGCAAGCCCAGCTGGAAACCCACCTTGCAAAACAAAATGATTAGTCTCAGTTCAATCTCCAAACAGATCTGACTAAGGATGCAATTGCTGGTAGGAACACACAGCTGGAGATCAGGGCCTGAATTTGTTCCCTCCTTTCAAACAGTAGCTCACTTTTCATTTTCCTTAAAAAGCAGTGAAGCCACAGCTTCAGTGCACTGTGCTAACCACTAGGCTAGGCAGGCTCTCTGGGCAATAAAAGTGGATTAACATGGATTATTGACCAGATGGGGGTAATGGTGATCATCAGCTGCAGATCTAGCCCCTTCTGGCCATTAATCCCTAGAAAATGCCTGCTCAGAGACCATCAGTGTTTTAACGAGGTAATGCAATAAATGTATTATTATGTATTTTTAAATGAATCCTTTATGGACAACCACAGAAACTATACTACACAGAAATTCTATATTGTGCTTGTACTGCAGCACATTCACTGTTTTTTTCCTAGGGAAAGGTAGAAAGCCTGACACCTAGGGCCATATTTTCAAAAAATTGCCTTAAAAATCATATCACATTTTCCAACTCCATTTCTCTCACTTGTTGCTGCCGTCCTGGACCCGCTTCCCTGTAAACATCACTACCGTTTCAGGCACAACCGTGTTTCCCTGCTTTCGGAAGGTGTGCCCCAGCCCTCCCTGCCGCACAGAGGACAAGCACGTGGAAAGGTGGC
>JAVCKT010027080.1:0-13429 GCA_032273925.1 Rhynchotus rufescens | reverse complement strand
GGGGCCACCGGCGGGGCGCGGGGCGCCCGGCCCGGCTCCCGCGGCGCCGCGCGGGCTGCGCTGCGCTGCGGGCGGCAGATCCGCCCGCGGGGCTCCCGCGCCCTCGGCGGCCGCTCTGCGCGGAAATCAAACACGGGAGAAACGTAACGCGCGCAGGGGGCACTGAGCGCGCCCGTGTCCGTGCATCCGCCGCGGATTCCTGGCTTGGGACGTGCACTCGCTTCTCAGCCGCGAGGACGGAAGCCTGACGAGCAGTCATTGCCTCGGCTTTATTTTGATTTCCGAATCAGCACTGTTTTGCCTCGTTTATTCGTGCTGACCGTTGCTTTGTACCTGGCAAAGTGGTTAGGTCCTCATCATGCTGATGCGATGCTGATGTACGTTGGCAGAAATGCTCTTAGTGATCATTAGTGAGCTTCATGAGGACAACATATTGATCATAAAGCAGCTTTCCTTGTACGACTCAGTCAGGACTTCGTGAGCTGATATCAGTTTCAGCAATATTGCACTTCAAACACGAAGAAAACAAAGTCAAACATTTATTACTTGTCCCGTGTTGCTTGCCTGGGCATTGTTATTTTGAGGACTATGCACTCTTCGCATTTATTACCTTTTAAGTTGAAACAGTAATTTATTTGTCACTGTGGGTGACTGACATGACTTTATAATCTTGGCTTATTCATTTCTCTATAAATCATAATTCAGTTAAACAAAAAAGACTTGTTTTCTTACAATTGAGGACTAAATTTGCATATCAAAAATTGATAGCATAATTCATGGTATTACAGTTACTACTCAAAATAGTATATTTTATATTTTTCTCATTTCTTATGGATTTTCTCGATATTGTTGCTGCTGACACGTACTGAGCTGTTACTGAAACTGGTAACAACACAGTTTCCTAGAGCAAAACCAAGAGAGCTTTTCTAGCTTGCAATAAGTCAGAACAGTGACAGAAGGATTTTATACAACTGTACAGACAGTGTTAGATGGACATAAACCAAGCTGTTTATTGAGAAATAAATCTCTCTGCACCCCTTTCCCCTGGCTGAATGAATCAGTAGGTTGCAAGTTACCAGGCTGGGAAGGAACAGGTTGGACAGGGCTACTTCCTCCCCAGCCCTGCTTTTTATATCAGAACCCTTCTGACAGTGGGATCGTGTGTAAGTGTTCTCACCTACCGTCATGTCCAGCCTTTTTGCTGCACTTTGTCACCCACAGCAGTGGACACTTAGAATTTGGTCAGTAGCTGCACCACCTTTCCACCCACCGTGTAGAGAAACTCTTCTTCCAACTCATACAAAGGCTTCTGAATGTGCATGGGAACCTTGTTTTTGTTGCGCTTTCTCTGCAATTCATTGGGTGAAACCTCTCTCCGGTATTAAGAATTTTAACAAAAGACTTTGTTGCACTGGTTCTAGAGAAGGAACGTTTTAATGGTTTGGGTGTCTGGGAGTAGGTAAAACACAAGGCAAATAACACAAGATTTAAAAATTATTAAGTCTGATTTGTTGTCATCTCAAACTCATTAGGATTGATTTTATAGTATTTTAGCATATAGGCTTTGCCCCATGGAATAGCTGCAGAATAAAATCTCAGAGGGTTATGGTTGCCTGTGCCTTTTCTTCAGAATGATGCTTCTTTCTCCCTCTGTATCAGGTTAATGAAAAGATTCTTCATTGTTGGAGTTTGGCCTGTGTCCAGTAACTGTTTGGTCTTGGACGGCACAATTAAGAGTTGCAGATATTTTATTGTAACAATTCAGAAACTAAAATTAATATACTAATAAGGTGTTGCATACTGTCTTGAATCTGCTAGCAAGGATGTCTCGTTCTGCTCCTGAGCATTTTTACTGAAGCTGTAACTGCTATTTTGGTTTTCAAATTGAGCATTTGCAGAGTGAGATCACTTCAACTGATATCTTTCTTTTTGTACAATTCCTTTTCTTTGGTGAGCTAAAACTGCTAGTCTGATTCTCAGTTTACAGGCAGTTGTGTCACCCTGCTGACATGGAAATGGGAGAAATGTCTACAGGGACACAGGATTAGTGTACTTGTACATTTTGCTCTGCTGAAGATGGTCTATCACTGCAGCAGTAGTCAGGATGAAGCAGCGTACCTGTGTTGCTTCTGGTGCTATACTGGAGTTTGCGCAGGACTGGGGCTTCAGTACTGGAATGATTTGTTCAGTAACTGAAATAAATTTAAAGGAAAATACTTTGATAATGTTTATTCCTTCTCCTAGGAATCAAGTGTATCCTTCCAATATAATCAGTTTTTTTTTCCAACGCAATCAGATGCGTTGTATCATGAGAAGAAAATGTGTGTGCCCCAAGGACTTTCCAGTGTGTTTGATTTCAGTCAGGTCTGACAGGGACCCTGTTGGCAAAGGTAACGTCCTGTAGGTGCTGTGAGACCTGAGGAGCTGCGAAGGGGAAACAAACTCCATCTCTGTCTGCAGTGTGGGAAAAGTTGTGGTGTAAATAAATAATTCATTAGACGCTAGAGAATCTATATAAGGCAGAAAAATAAATACCTTAAGAATAGTGGAAAAATAGTTTAATTCTTACAAACAGATACCTCATGTTAGATGAGAAGGATTTGGGAGTTTTAGTCCCTGTGCTCACTGCACAACATGCAAGTTTCTTGTTCTTCCTTTGTCCTTGCTACCATGACTTGGAAACCTTCCTCTTTATCACAGTGTAATCTTGTCTCTTCCAGTTGGTTAACAGTGACAATTTTTTATTTTCCAAACAAGTTAATTCCCTTTTGCAAAAATTAGGTATCAGTGAATCAAAAATGTGGCAACTGAGGCTGTAAATGAAAACATCTCTGCAGATCTCAACATACTTGCTAATGTACTATATTTTTTTTTTTTTCTAGGTTGAGAAGATTCCCCTTTTGGAAGAGAATGAAGAAATGTCTTTAAATACTGCTTTTGAATATACCACATAATTCTGATCCAGAAAATAATTTCTGCTTTTATTCTCTTTTCATCTTTGCTCACAATAATAAGGAAGGTGAATATATGTCTTTTTTTTTCTTTATTCCTTTCTTATCTCCATTCTTGCTTATCCAGTATCAATCAGAGAGACAATATATAAATGGGACTTGTGCTCTAGAGCTTTTTCCCAGCACTATTTTCTTACTGCCATAGGGAAAGCAGAATTTTTTTGGAAAGAATTATGTCAGCTTAGGCAAGAATGAAAGCGCAGGGTACAGGTGAAGATGAACTAAACTGTAGGTAACAATATTTTAGCTCTTATATCGTAAGGTGATGTAAAAACCTTATATAATCTTGCTCTAGAATAAAGTATACAAAGACAGGTTTGTGCTCCATTTCCCAACAGCAACTGACTAGCTCATTATTACTTACATCAAATAAATAACACTGTCAGCAAGTCTTGTGGGTAAAATAATATTTAGCTTGCAGCTTGACAGGTGTGGTGTAGGAAAGAACACATTTTTAAATTGTCTTCTGTGTAATACACATCTGTACTCTTGCTAGTCTAGGATCTTAAGGAAGCTTTTTTATCTGCAAAAGTGTATTTCTGCAAATGCTGAAATTAATTGAGGCAAATTTCTTCAGATATGACTCTGGAGGCTGACTAATTTTTTGTTGCACATGGTGTGAGCCTTTCCCTTCATGAGAATAGTTCTGAGGCTTTCTGCTTTATTCAAGTGTCTGTTTTTATGAATGGTTGAATCTTTTACTCTGCAGTCTCCCTGTCAGATCTAATGTAGGGCAATGAACAGATTCAGAAGTTATTGAGGAGGTGGAGGAACAGGGACGTGTAATTCCCAGGCATGCAGGCACAGATGTGTGTGTGAAGCATGAGGAAGTACAACAACAAAGCCTTTTGAAGAGCTCTAGTTCAGCTGTATTTCAGTATTTTTGTGTTAGTTACTCCTTATCCCCTTGATCCCTAGGTTAGATATCCTGTAGCATAATAACTTGCAACATGTGTCTTATGTTAAAAGAAGTTCTGAGTGGTTTATGAAGCTTTTTTTCCTTGTCTTTGCAGGATAACACCTGAGACAATGGAGTCCATGCTCAATAAATTGAAGAGCACCGTTACGAAGGTGACGGCCGATGTCACCAGCGCCGTCATGGGAAACCCTGTGACCAGGGAGTTCGATGTTGGCCGGCATATTGCCAGTGGGGGTAATGGACTCGCTTGGAAGATATTTAATGGCACTAAAAAATCAACAAAACAGGTGGGTTGTCAGTTGAAACGTAGCACTGTAAGCATTAGATATCATGTTGTTGTGCCACTTGCTAGGAGGTGTTGACAAATTCCAATTGGGCAAGCTAATGGTCAGAGTAGAGAATAAGTGGATGAAGTGAAGACCCTCAAACTGCTGGAGTGGAATGTTGTCAGCTCGGGTGATTTTTTTAAAGCCTTTGCTTAAGGCTTGCACTACTGGAGAGAGAATTGCTTCCACATCTGTGGAATCCTGTTCCTTCCAGTCTCTCTGTTAAAACTGTTTCTGTATTCTGTCCAGAAGCAGATCAATAATTATTCCAAGTTAAAACTGATCTGGCAAGAAGAAAGATACTTGTTTTAACTTGGCTTAGTTCCCCAGTTTGAGGTTGCTTTATAGCTTTTCTATGGCAGTGATACTGAGCTTTTGCAGTTTAAAGTGATCATGCTAACATTATTTGATCTCAGCAAATGAGACAATTTTTTTTTCTTAACTACCACACAAAAATTAAAGGGTTACAAATGTTGTTACTTCGTGAATCAGCTTGCTACAGATGAACTCAAAAGAGCACCAGGGAATGACTCTGTAAACATATACAGTCTGTCACATGGTAGGAAAATACACTGTTGTAAGTGAGGAAGAAATATACTAAGCAGGATAAATAGTTTGTGGTGAGTGTGTGATCTGGTTGCCTCAGAATCTGAAAAATATCTAGCAAGCACCTAGTATTTATTAAATTTGCCAAATATATCAGTTAGATTTCTTTTTTTATGACGGGGAGGGAGGTCACATTTAACCAGATACAATCTTAAAAGTGTGGTAATTTTAATAATAGTTCACAAGCAGTTTCTGTGCACACCAAGCAGTTGACCTGTAGGAGGCACAGCTTTGAGGACCCACAGAGTTGTAAGAAGAGTTCCTGTCACCCTGGCTGCTTGACGTCGCACATGTGACTTGTCTCCCTTTGTCCTGTTTTTGGGTTTTGAATGGGTGTTCTCGCTCTGGATTCTGCAGCGTTTGAGTTTAGGTTTTACCACCTGTCAAGCTGTATAAACCCTGGCTAAACAGTGAATCTATGTGCAGTCACCAGTCATTAGAAATACAGTGGCAGTTGTATTGCAGGGGATTTTATTTGGCTGGTGGTTTGATGTGCAATTACCACTCCTTATTAATGTTGCCAGTTAGGTAACATCATGTCAACATGCAGTCTGACATTGCTAAAGAAAACTACCCAGCATGAGAAAGCAATTTGTGGAGGATTATGTTTGTTTGTTTGGGGTGAGCCTCCTGAACGTTGTTTAACAGTGTTTGGCAACGTGGAAGTGGTTGGTTCTCATTTTCCAAGTGGCATTAGTCACTTGGAGGGTGTTGTACATGTTTCCTGTCTTACAGACACAGATATCTAATTTAAAGCTGCAAGTGCTTAGGGTGTTTTTTTGTTTGTTTGTTTTCCTGTAATAAATGTATATTGTGCATTCACATGTAAATTCAGATTCACTTTTCAGATTAGGGCTTGACTGCAGATGCACTTTGTATCAACACAAACAGTCCTTGTAGCCAGATATAATGGCGGTAGTTTTAGTGCTGAAGCAATGGAACTGATCTGAAGTTTTTAGTTCCCAGGACAATAGAAGTCAGCTTTCTTGCAGAAGCTGGTCAGCTGAAGTTAGGATTTCAATTTTGGATTACTTTGGCTCCAATTTTAGGTAAATAGGTGGTGGAAAAAGGTATCTGTCTCTAGTGACAGTAGATGTGTTGTATTCGTCTTTCCATAGTTGCGTCATGTTGTTTTTTCCTGGCTTCTTGAATGTTTGCACTTTGTGAGGAATTATATGCAGAGGTGCATATACTTGTATGCAAAATGCACTTGTGTGCATGTTTTGATGCTGGATGATAGCTGATTTGCCATTTGATTTCCTGATATGCTGTTTTGTTTATTTGAAAGATTTATGAATCTAGTTTTACTTGTATACATGAAGTAACATGTTTCTTGTTTTGCATTATGTAGTTCTGCCCATCTTGGATTTGTTTGCTTAGTGTTTCAGTGCGTTTGTATTCTTCTTGGCTGTGGTGGCACTTGTCCTTTTTTTGTTCAGAAAGTGCAGTCGTAAAGAAACTGGGTATAATCACTTAGGACTATTCTTGTTGACAGCTCAGTGGTAAAAACTAACATAATTAAGGGGATATTGGATTGCATTTCTGTAGTGCTACAGTCTTATTTAGTTCATATTTTATTGTATTTTGTACTTACTATTAGCATTAGGTAAATCACCTCTTTGTTGTTTTGGCTATTGTCCATAGAATATGTCTGGAATTAGTATTTCCTATGAGGCAAACTTAAAAGGCGAATTTGTTTTGGAAGTGCAATATTGTGTTGTATACGTTAGGACTGAAATAAACAGATGGAAAGTAGGATTATTAAAAAAAAAAAAAAAAAAAAAGCCAAAATTATGAAAAAAAAAAAAAAGGAGGAAAATCTTCTCTGGCAAAAGATCAGATTGATACTGGTATTCTATCCAGTATTTTAATTCAGAGAATATTTTGCTTTGCATAGTAGGAGGTTTTGGTTAAATATCATGTGTTTGCATATTGAGTTGCATTTAATCATTCTTAAAAAAAAAAAGTGTGCATATGGGAAAAATAGCAAATATAAAAGACAAAACAAACATAAAGTTTCTAAAATCAAGCACTCTGGCTACTGTAAGATTCCCTTTGCTTTTCAGCTTATGACATAGTCTTTAATGACATGATCACTTTTTTTTTTCCCACAGGAGCACTAGATCTTTCAATTCACACGATAGTTGATAAATGCAGTTATTCTTTTTTTTTTTCCCTGTTCTATTTTTAGTCTCTGGCATTATCACTGCAACCTTTTCAAAACGCACTTGAAAATAGAACAACTGGCTGTTTGTGATATTTCTCACTGTAGTGCATGAATGTTTTACAAGTATTTTTAATATACATTGAGGTGGATAGGAAGAAATATTGCTGTTATCTTTACATTTTTATAGCTTTTAGAGACTTGTCCTTAAAAATATTTTCTAGTTTTGTTACCGTCTTTATATCACACAAACTGAGTGTGCTCCTGCGTTTTTCACGTGGCTCATTTGCTCTTGGTGGCAGGAGAGGACACATGGCGTGACTATCCTTATCACCTTTCCTGGTTGGAAGTAGAGGGCACCAGGGGCTAGAATGGAAGTGATGGAGCACAGCTGTATTATGTGCAGTGTTCGTATTTTCCTTTCCTTGGTCATGGCTCATGTTGATGAGCCAATATAGGCATCAGCCTTGTTTTTTTTTTTTTTCTCCCTGACTGAGAGCAGAGTGGGACTTTTCTTTTCATGGACTTTTTACTCTTTTCCTTCATAAGGTTTAGAATTTTTTTTTTCTCCCCATGTGTTGTACTGGATGAGAAGGGGATAGTGGGTTTGCTCTTTGGTTTATAAGCTGCTCAGCTGAGATGTGGTTCAAGCTGTCGGTGTTAGTGGGTCTCCAGCACAGGTGTCTGTTTTGCAAGGAGTGCAGATCCCACCTGAAGCAGGGCTAGAGGTGGGCTTGGAGAAAAACTGCCCGAAGAAAGCAGGAAAATGAAATGGGGCTGTTTCTTGATTAATACTGCAGGAAGACCAAACTTTTACGAAGGGGTAAATCGGTGGATGACAGGTCTTAAGGACAGTGGTCAACACCCATCCACTGAAATAGATGAACACGAAGAGAACTGATTATCTACTGCTTTCTTTGTTTAAGGTCTGTTGGTCTTACGGGTGCCTTAGTACAATTATAGCCTAACTAAACCATGTCCTGTTTCTCGTGTGGCTTGGGCAGTTTTTATTCCTGTTTGCACAAATGCTAGTAGTTTTATTAGTTGCATACAAAATAATTAGCATGTTGTTTAGTTGCTTGGTAAAATGATTGCTAAATTTAAGCACTGCTCTTTTCATTGATTCATGTTAAAAAATCTGAATTTTTGGCAGTAGCTGCAGGTGAATTCTTTAACACCCTTATCTTGATAAATATTATATGATGCATGTCATAATATACAGCTATCTCATTGCCACAACTGAGCTTCATCTTTCTGTCATCTTTTTGAAGTAAAGATGTGCTGAATTAAACGTGGAAGAGGTGAGGCACAAGGTGTGGGTTAGTTTGTGTTTGTAACACAACAGAGGTTGAACCCCAGATCTCTTGACTGGCTAGTCTAGTGCCCTACACACTCCTCCCTGCTTCTCAACCTGATTTTGGTAGTGGAGTTACCAGTGTTCTGTGTTGAAACAAGAGCACGTTGAGCAAAGGTGTGTTTGCTTCTTATCACATAATGAGTGGAAATGTTTATCTTTAAAGATAATAGCTCACATTTTTTCTCTTTCTTAGCTGAGAGCAATTGTAGTTCGCTACATTTCAATCTCTTGTATGCTGATTTTATTTTTATATTACAAAGCTGGAATAATGAGACAAGAATTTAAATAATTAGTAGTTGTCTGCAGGAAGAACTGTCCCCTCACTCTCCTAACCTTTCAAACCTATGAAATGAAGAATGCAAAGTGGAAGCTCCTATTAACTTTGTGTAAATCTTTGCAGGCCTTCATCTCAGTTGGTTTCCCCAAATGTGATTACATCGCCAGCGAGTGGAATCCCCATGAGCTGCAGTCAGCAGTCCTTCCCTGTGGGTTTGAATTATCAGGGTGTGCAAAACAGAAAAGGGAAAACAAGAATATCCTTTTGATAAACAAAATTTGACAGGATTATTTGATCCATGCAGCAGAAAACCCTAAAGGCTTTGGCATATTCCAGGTGTTTTATGGTTTTAGTAATTACTGTGCAACAGAGAAGATGTGCTTCAGGCCCTGTGTTTCAGCTAGCTCTTGGTTCTTCTATACAAAAATTTCTGGAGACTGAACAGAACTTAAAGTGTTATATTGTTGATGTCAAATTCTGCATATAAAAATCAGTGTTGATTATGGATCTTAATAGCCCATTTCAGAATACCTTTTTTGAATTATTAATATCAGAACACATTTATCAATATGGACAAACAGAGATTGTGAGGGCTCTTCTCTGCTTTTTTCTTGCATTACATGAAAATGAGGGTATTGAAAGCAAATGGTCACACAGTTCAAATTAATTTTGATTCTTGAAATTTATAATTTACAGTTAAATGGTAAATTGCTTTTGCCCTTGTAAAATCAATGTGACAGCAGTCATCTTCACACCTTGAATACTTGTATAAACTTCATACACAGATAAATCTGGAGAAATAGAAATTCTGTCAAACTTCAAATAAATCATGCAGGATTGTAGCAAGCTCTCATAGAACTTACTTATAGCTATCATAAAATACTGAAAATGTGACTGATATCTCAAAATATCTGATTCAGTTATTCACACTCCAATACCTTTGAATTATCATTAAACATAAACACTTTCAGAAGTGCTGTTTAAGTTTGAGATTTTGTTGTTGGTCGCTCACTGCACAGTACATTCACATTTTGTACTGGAAAGTGTGTATTTTTTAAATAATTGGTATAACGTGTTTGCCACCCACTGTGACTGTTTGATTTGTGTTATTGTTAATGTTTCCTCTATCACCCTTCAAACTGGGACAGAGAGCCAAATTATATACAAACAGAAGTGTAGTGAGTTATTTTTAGGTGTTCACTTGCTGACACTTTAATGAACCAGTTTTTCAGATTATGTTTCAGATATGTTTTCAGATACCTGCTAAAAAACATAAACCAATTTATCTCTATCAGAGTGAGTTTCTTTTTTCTTTAGCATATATGTAGCTTTTCTTGAAGTCAATAACATAAATATTAATAAGTAACATTCTTAGGAGATTTCAGTTAGAATATTAGTTAGAAAATGTGCTGTACAAGAGCATAGACTTCTTCTTGGAACAGAAAACTTTGCACTGCTTTATTATTGCCTACTAGTTTCTGACATTTTTATTTGTTATTATTCATAATGTTGTAGACATACAAGAAAGTCTTGGTTTTGTTTTATAATAGAGTTTTAAATTTCTTTTTCCTTTCAAAGATAGAAAGTGGTTAACTTCAAGCTCCTTCACTAGTTTGTTTTTTATGTACTCTCTTGAAACAACTTGAATTATCTCTCTTCATTGATTCCAAGGTGCTGCTGTAATCTCATTGTTTATTTCATATCTACATCTATAATGTCTAGATTTCATAAAACTTCCTCAGTTTCTTCTCACACTGTTTACAGAGGTTTACTGGAAATATTATTTCCTGCAAGACATCTTTTAACACGTGTTCAATCATGAGTCTAAAAAAACCCATATTTTTTATCATGGGAACAGTTTGATCATATTAATTGATTAGTCAGATAGTATTCTTTGACTATAAACTATCTCTCATAAAGATGTGGTTTAATATAGATCATACAAGCTTGGAACAGAGATGAAGATTTTGGATTAACAGAGCACCACAAATATATTATATATGTAATGATAATGATTGCATATATACTCAAAATATTTTAATTGTCTGTAGTTAACATAAATGTGTTCCCTAAAAATCAATCAAGTTTTTATCCTAAGGATATTCTGCCTTGTCGCTGCATAGACAGCGTTAAATTCATGCCTTGCTGCTAGTAAGGTAAGGACAGTGGTGCATTAGCTCTTAAAATATGTAATTTGAAAGGTTAATTGTAGCCAGAAAGGTTATGACTGGGAACACAGTGAGAAGATGTAGGTAACTGTACACTGAAATACTCCTTACATTGGTTGGACTGTGCTCTTGATTCAAAAAGTGCAGTTCTGTGCATATGTGACTGTGTATAGGTGTTTTTATTTGGCATTGTGGTACTGAGTAAATGTCGTTGCTTATTTCTAGGAAGTGGCTGTCTTTGTCTTTGATAAAAAGTTAATAGACAAATTTCAAAAATATGAAAAGGATCAGATTATTGACTCTTTAAAACGAGGTGTTCAGCAGCTAACCAGGCTTCGACACCCTCGGCTACTTACTGTTCAACATCCACTAGAAGAATCCAGGTAAGTGGTGGTGAAATTGAGAACAGAACATTATTAATCATTGTTTTGTTAATGGATCTGAATATCTGGAGCATTTAGCACATGTATCTAATGAGGTTCATTTATTTTGTATTTACTCATATGAGAACAGAAGCGCTACAAGGTGTGGATGTAATCCATAATTTATTGCATGATCTTAAGCCAGGTGCAACTACAAGACTGCACATGTTCTTACAATATGAATATTTGATATTCAATTATTTTCACTTTTTAAGGACTCTCCAGGACAAATTGTTTTCTTTCATAGAGTTTTTCTTAGATTTATTACATTTATGAGATATACGCACTTTATGCTTCTGAGATTGGAAACTATTGGTAAAACCTATCTGTTGTGGCCACATCATGTGTTGTAAAGGTCCTCAGATGCCAAACAAGGGAGACCAAAGGTACTGTATTTTTGTAGTACTTATTTGATTTTATGGAAGATCAGTCATTTAGCACAATAATGGATTAGTCTTATGGATTTATTATTGTACTCTAGCAATGATAGCACAATACACTAAAATGAGACAAATATTTCCGGTAGAAATAAGCATTTCTTGATTTGGTTGAGGAAGCTTGTGAAAGTTTTCAAGTTCTGCCTGCTAAGTTGTATTTCTGAAAGCTAGGCTAACTTTTGCATACACTGCTGTTCAAAATTCTACCTTTTTGATAGGTTCTGTCAATATATATGTTTCCAAATGTACCTGAGATAGTTTTGTCTCAGTTTGTAGGAGCCAGGAGTATCTGGGGACTAAATCTGTCCTTGCTGTGCCTACTTTGAGAAAGATACTTTCCGTCAAATGACACTTACTTATTCGAATATATTTTTTTTCCAGTTCTAAACAAATTTAACTGTAACAGAGCTTCAAAGTTGTCATTAGTCCTCTGGTTCTGCGTGCCTCTCACAAAAACCTAAGGCAGATAAATTATATAATTGAAAACAACTTTAATACTCTACAATACTAACTGTTACAGGCTAAATAGCCCCAAGCCTCTCCAGGGGATTATATGCCAGAAATTGCTATAGTGACATTTAGAGAGTGCATAATAGAAGGATTTGGTCAGACTGTTCATCAAGGTACAAGAGGGTTTGCTGCATTTGCTACATGCTACATTTCCTTAGCATTTCTGAGGAACGTTACAGAATGCTTCTTTTGGAGAAGAATTTCCAGTCCTCCCTGACTTTTTTTTTTCCTTGCCTGTCTCCAAAATAACACATGATGGTGTTAGACTGCTTGCAAGCCACTAAAAACAGGACAAATATCCAGCTGGTTGTGCAAGAGAGAATGGAAAGTACTTACCTGTGCAGTAGATGAATTTTGTGTTTTCATTTTTCTGTATTCCATCCCATTTTTTTTTTTTTCTTTCTCTTCTAATGTGGAGTCATCCAAAATTTTCATTCTTCAGTGAACTGGCAAAACAATTTAATATTTTATTCCCTTTTTGTGGAACAAGGGAATACTTGGTGTGCCTGCACAGCTGCAGGAGATGCTACAGGCCATGCCATACAGGACTCCAGTGTGTAGACAACTTTTCCACTACTAGCAGAAAATCCCTACTCAAAATATGCTAAGAATGATTTATATAAACATTCATATATTTATGCATATTATTTTGCATTCATTTTACATGCAATAAATATATTAAATATATAAACACTTTATACTAAATATTTACTATAAATATATCTGTATGTACAACTTATCTTCAATTCTTTTAACAGTGCAAATGAGTAATATTCTATATTTAACTTGTTATTGAAGAAAAGAATAAAAAGCCAAGTTATGACTCTATTCATAATGCCATTGCTACTTATTAAAAGAGTAGTGTGAAGAATACCAAATATTTAATTTACTAGACAGTCCATCTGTTACAATTTTTCCACAGCATTTGCATTTTTTTCTGCAACCATCTTTCTTTTTAACTTGTTTTCTTTCTGTTATGTTACTCTGAATGTCACTTTGATGTTATTCAGAGAACTGTTTAAGATGCTGCAGTGTATGACTGACTCAGTTCCTCCCGCATTACTTTGCTTTAATTGGCTTTGCCCTGTCCGTCTGCAACTCTGGCGTGGTTCTTGATTTAATAAGCTCCCAAAGTAAAAAACAAGCTCTTTTTCATACCTCAAAACAACCACAATCACATAGTTTGAATTTTGAAGACCTACGATACTGTTTCCTAGAGAGGTTTTGTTACC